>CAUYRT010029021.1:0-71321 GCA_963574885.1 Lepilemur ruficaudatus
TCGGGAGGCTGAGGCAGAAGGATTGCTTGAGCCCAGGAGTTTGAGGTTGCTGTGAGCTAGGCTGATGCCACGGCACTCTACAGCCCGGGCAACAGAGTGAGACTCTGTCTCAAAAAAAAAAAAAAAAAAAAAAAAAAAATACTAGGAAAATTTTAGATAATGAAATCTGAAATAAGGCTGAAACTTTCTCTTTGTAGCCAATACAACCAACCTTGCTTTCCAGACATATTCTAAATTAGCCTTTCCCTCCCTCTCTCTCTAGGTTTACTACTCTAGAGAATTAGAACACAATTTGAAAAAAATTCCATTGTTCTAAAACATTTCTTACTTCTTTCTATTCATATAGGTTCCTGTATTAGCTTTGACCACACACCCTTTAGGTATTGTTATCTCCCTAGCCCCATTCTCAGTATTTCCTAATTCAAAGAAGACTTAAAAGCACATATACAATTTTGTCGTTGTTTTTTAATTAAAATACTTTAATTCAAATGCAATTTAATTTATCTTGTCCCATTCCATTTTCATATTAATTTTAGAAGTTCTTCTCCAATATACAGACAATGAAACAAGTATTTTCACTTAAACTAAATTAAGTTTAAGTGAAATACAGCATTCATGTTATACAAATGCAGAATTTTCTATTTGAAAAGGCAGCAACAGCATCCTAGAAACATATACATAGTTATCAGATTGCTACTAAAAACTCCAAAAATTTGCAAGGATCAGCTCTAGGAAAAAAAAATTCATTTTTAGTAGTCCTCTTCTCTTCCAAACTTTCATTTTCTGTACAAGCATTTACTACTAGCACTAAGGAGATATTATAAAAATTCAAAGAATCATTCAGAAAATACACTTAATTATTTTATACTGTGGGAGATACACGTAAGGGAGCTTATTTATTGCTCTTAAAGAACTTATCTAATTAGGGAGCCACACAGCTAGCTACTTTTACTATAAATGATTTAGACAATATCAATATATAAATCTGTGAAAGTGAAAGGCAAAATAATTAACAAAAAATTGTTACTATTTTAAAGAGCAGAAGAAAAAACCTAGTATCTCAGACCAACAGTTCCTTGCAACATTCCAAGATATCCCTGATTTATATTTTACACATTCTAAAATAGAGACAATAAGTAGCATACTATTAAGTTCTAAATACTAGGAATTCTGGATAAAACAGAACGCAGCAGGAACAGTTCCTCTTTACCCTGATTTCAATACCAAAAAATAAACAAAAAATATGGGAAAAATATTCATTAGCAGTAATCACACACAGAAAGGAGAACAGCCTTATGCTTGTAAAGTCAGTAAAAGGGTGGTCAAGAAAAGGCAGGTGTGGCTCAGTGCAGCTCTAAACCAACCAGCTCCCCACCCTGACCCAATATGGCAGTTAAGAGAGAACAGACTTTAATCCAGGAAGAAGCATACTGACCAGGTATTTTTCTTTTTCAATTCAGCAAAAAATTAAGTGCAATATTTTTATTTTATTTTTAAGAGAGCATATTATCTGGAATAATGTTCACCAAATATTATTACAGGTTATCTCTTGGGTGATGCTGAGTGATTTTTAAATTTCATTCTTTATATTTTCTGATTCAAATATTTTTAAAATCATAAGCATGTAGCATTTTTATAAAAATTATACAGATTACATAAATCACTCTAAAGAAAACAAGAAATAATTCTAGCTAATATTTCTGCTTTGCTAAAAACTTTTCAGGAGCTCCTGTCTGCCTAACTTTTAATGAGATGTCTGTATAACATGGGAGAAATGCATTTTAAGAGGCTTTGTATGTCTGAGAGACTGATCATCCATTAAAATAGTCAACACTTGCTGATTTTTCTCAATTTTAATTTTTGATTTCACCTCCCACATCTCACTATGGTCCAGTGGATACAGAATAACCAATGTGCTCAAAGCTCATAAAACTATGTTAAATAGGTATTTCTAAACCTCCTATTCTAATAGCTCGGGTTGTATTTTGTCTAAGAAAACACTACACCAAACGCTTGTCAGTTACCTGCCTCAGTTAGGTTTGACTCTGGTTCCCTTATTGAACTCAAACTGTAGTATAATACAAAAATCTCTTCCTATTCTGCTTGTTCTCTTTCAAATTCAAGCATAATAAAACAAAAATTCTTGTAATTGTGTAAGATGTGTTTTAAATAAATCTTCCACTTGAATTTCAGAAGCATCCTGATGAAATACTATAATACTTCTTTTTATTAGCAGGGTTATATGAGAGAATACTAAGCCAGAGAAAGTGACCCTGCTACAGCCCAATGACTGTTTTGCTTCTAATAACAATTTCATCCTTTCCTACTCAGATACTCCTTACATTTTATTGCAAGAAAAAACTTAGTAGTTAATAAGCAAACAACTCTGAAGTTAGACAGTTCAACTTCAAATCCCAGCTCAACCACTTAACTGTATGTTCTTGGGATAAATAAGTTAGTCACCATAAGCTTCAGTTTCCTTAGCAGTAAACTACTAACAGTAGTACAAATTGGGTATCCCTTATCCAAAACACTTGGGACCAGAAGTGTTTCTGATTTCAGATTTTTGGGGGGTTTTAGAATGTTTGCACTATACGGTCATCCCTGGGTATCCATGGAGATTCATTCCTGGACACCAAAGACTACAGATGTTCAAGCTCCTTATATAAAATGGTTTATTTGCATATAATCTATGCATGTCCTCCCGTATACTTTAAATCTGCAGTCCCCACTCCTGGAGGTATGCAGCAGGCAAGTGAGCAAAGCTTCATCTGTATTTATAGCCACTCCCCATGGCTCGCATCACCACATAAGCTCTGCCTCCTATCAGGTCAGCAGTGGCATTAGATTCTCACAGGAGTGCAAACCCTACTATAAACTGCATATGCGAGGGATCTAGGTTGAACACTCCTTACGAGAATCTAATGCCTGATCTGAGGTGGAGCTGAAGTGGTGATGCTAGCATTGTGGAGCGGCTGCAAATACAAATTATCATTAGCAGAGAGGTTTGCCTGCACAATAAATGTAATGTGCTTGAATTATTCCAAAACCATTCCCCAGTCCCCTCCGTGGAAAAACTGTCTTCATGAAACCAGTCCCTGGTGCCAAAAAGGTTGTGGACCATTGCTTTAAATCATCTCTAGATTACTTACAATGCCTAACACAAAGTAAATGCTATGTAAATAGTTGTCATACTGTGTAGTTTAGGGAATAATAACACTAAGAAAAAGTCTGTACAAGTTTAGTACAGATGCAACCATCCTCCCCCCTCCCCCCAAGGCTATTTTTGATCCACAGTTTGTTGAATCCATGAATGTGGAGTCCACAGACACAGAAGGCCAACTGTAATCACTGGATGAGCACCCCTAATCAGAAACCCTGAAATCCAGAATGCTCCAGTGAACATTTCCTTTGAGTTGCATGTTGGCAATCAAAAAGTTTCAGATTCTGGAGCATTTTGGATTTCCAGATTAGGAATGTTCACCCTTAGAAGTACATAACACTGCTGTGACTACAAAGGAAATACTGGCCTTTAGAGCATAGGGTCTGGAGAGTACTCATATAAGTATTAGCTATTTTTATTATTCAGTTATTTTTCTGCGATATGAAAGCCACAGGTGTAAGTTTAAAAAGAAATAGAAAACTCCAGTAATTTTTATAACTCTCAAAATTTGAAACCTTACATGCACCTCTGACAAAGGGGTTCACATCTGGAATAAAGGACTGTCAATCAAAAAGAAAAGAACAAACAACCCAGAAAGAAGGGCAAGCGACTTAAAAAGATACCACACAGAAGAGGATGGCCAAAAAACATGTAAAAAAGCATTAACCTTACTGGTATTCAAAGAAATGCAAATAAAACCAAATGAGAAACCCATATACATCCCAGAATGACTAAAATTAAAAACTCACAATAAGCATCAGCAAAGATGTGGAGCAAAGGAAACTCGTATGTTGCTGATGGGAATATAAATCAATACAACTGTTTTTGAAAAGTTTGACATTATCATCATCTATTCAAGTTAAAGATACATATAACTTAAGACATAGCAATTTTACTTCTAGATACACACCTAACCTAACAGAAATGGTAGTATACAAGAATCAAGAGATAAGAACAACAATACTCAAAGCAGCATTATGTGTAATAGTCCCACACTGTAAACAATCTAATATCCATTCATAGTAAAGATAAAGTATATTTGTACAATAAAACATATTACAGTGAAAAGAAATGCATAACAGCTATACACCACATAAATAATCTCACAGACATAATGTTAAATGAAGGAACTCAAGAAAAAGATAGTGTTATAAGAATCCATTTATATTGAGTTTAAAAATTTTACGCAATTAAACTACAGTGTTCAGAGATCCACGTTTAGTTGGTAATACCACTAAAACAAAGAGTCTACCAAAAAAGTCAGGACAGTAGTTACTGGAGCGGGGAGTAGGAGGGAGAGGCTGGTGATGGGGAAGGAGCACAGGGGGTTTCTCTGGTGCTGGCAGTGATAGTTGCATGGAGATTTTCTTTGTATTTTTGCTCTGTAAGTATTTTTTGTTTACCTTTTTGTGTTATATTTAATAATCAAAAGACTTCAAAAAGCACACAATCTAAAACATTGGAACTTACTGGCAAATAACTTAATCTGAAAGACAGGTCATATATGTTTTATATTGTTCTGTTTTCTTAGAGATAAGAAAAAAGATAAGTCCTTTGTTGATACGCAAGTTTTAAGATGGACTAACTTAAAATTTCAGTACTTAATGTATAAACATGTAAATAAAATCCTGAGGTTTTAAATCAGAGAGGATGTGCAAGGAAGACAGGGAAAACAGGATACTTTTTCTGTTCCCAATCTTAGCAATTAAAAGGTGGTTAATTTAAAATTTGTAAAAAGGTGGTCCTTTGGGCTCATGATGGCAGCACTAGACCCCTTGTCTCTCAGCCACTCTTGGAGTCATTTTTCCCTTTTTTTTTTTGAAGGATAACACATGCTCACAGCTAAGTAGCTCTATCAGCCCATTTCCTGCCTGTGGAATCCTAGTAATCTGACAGCCTTCATTTCATCTTGTCTCCTTCAGTCCAATCCAGCAGTGTCTGTGCTGAGATGGCTGACTGGGTCTATCACACAGCTAATTTCTTCACAAACCACCCTCACTCTCAGCCCTATCTCCAGAACATGCTATCCAGATAGGCTGAGGATTTTCCAAATCATCAAGTCCTAGTTCCTTCCTAAATTGCTCATTCCTCTTACATTTATAACAAGCAGCAATGAGAAATCAGGCTGTACTTTCCACACTTTGCTTGGAAATTTCCTCAGCTAAATATCCAAGTTCATCACTTACATGTTCTATTTTACTTCCAACAGTAGAACATAATTTGTCCAAGTTCGGTCACTTTATAACAAGAATCACCTTTCCTCTAGTGTTCAATAAATGTTCCTCATTTCCGTTTGAGATGTCACCACAAGCACTTTCAATGTTCTTATATAAAGAAACATTCTGTTCCTAATGTTATGTATCTCAGAAATAAAAAACCTTTCTCTATAGCTATCTTCTGAGCCCTCACCAGAACTGCCTTTAACATTCACAGTTCTACCAACAGTCTCTTCAAGGGCAATCTAGTGTTTTTGTACAAAGGACCTTAAAACTTTCCAGTCTCTATCCATTACTCAATTTCAAAGCCACTTCTACATTTTTAAGTATTTGTTACAGCAGCACCCCGCTTCCCAGTCCTAAAATCTGTATCAGATTTCTAGGGCTGCCATGACAAAGTAATACAAACTAGGTGGCTTAAAACAATAAAAATTTATTGTTTCTGGAGATCAGAAATCCAAAATCAACATGTCAGCTGGGCCATGCTCTCTGAAGGCTCCACGGGAGGATCCTTACTTGCTGCTTCCCAGCTTCTGGTGGCTGCTGACAATGCTTGACTTTCCTTGGCTGACAGACATAGCACTCCAATTTCTGCCTGTATTGTTACATGGCAGTCTCCCTTTTATGCCTTTGTCTTCACATGTATGTATCTTCTCTTCGTATCTGTGTTCAAATTTCCCTTGTCTTATAAGGACACCAATCATTGGATTAGGATCTACCCTAATCCAGTATGACCTCATCTTAACTTGAGTATTATCTGCAAAGACATTGTTTCCAAGTAGGGTCATACTCATCACCACCAGGGTTAGCACTTGAACATATCTCTTTTAGGGTGGGCACAATTTACTCACCATATAGAAAATTCTAAAAACAGAGACTTCTGAGAAAAAGATAACATAGGCTGTGATACTAGTAATATTTGTGATCTGAACATATGTTATTAAGCTCCCAGTCTTTAGAATTTCTCCTGATGGTGTCAGGAAGTAGTTTAACCTTATTAACTAAGAACTTTCCCATAACTTCATCATTAATCATTTTCTAAACAAAAGCATCTTTATTTACAATGAACTAATAGGAATCTCTAACCTTTAGTGCTTCAGTAGCCTTGCGAAGCTCCTTAATAACCGATGATAAAGCTTCTGGGTTAATTCCTTGTTCACAAAGCCGTACACAAATAGACAAAGTTTCCATATCTAAGCCAGTATTCAAAATTCTGGAAATCTCAAGCAGAACTGAAAAAAGATATAAAGAAAACTTTAAAAAAATCTTACAGCATTCAAAAATATACACATAGTACTTTTGTTTTTAATTTATACATTACTACACAATAACAAGGAACTGGCATAGCATTCCAGGATTTGGTAATAAGCTCACGCCTTTAATCCCCATACTTCGGGAGGCCCAGACAAGAGGATCACTTGAGGCCAGGAGTTTGAAACCAGCCTGGGCAACAGAGAGACCTCATCTCTACCAAAATAAGAAAAATTAGCCAGGTGTGGTGGCGTGGGCCTTTAGTCCTAGTTACTGAGGAGGCAGAGGCAGGAGGATTCCTTGAAACTAGGAGTTCAAGGTTACAGTGAGACTAGATGACAGAGTAAGATGCTGTCTCAAAAAAAAAAAAAAAAAAAAACCCAAAACCAAACAAAAAAAAGAGTAAGGTTGTGCTCATGTTTCTCCCATTAAAATAATATTGTGATAAAGTAACTGTACATACTAAATTTTATTTCATTAAGATAAATTTCTAGAACTGCTCCGTCAGTAATATACATATTTAAGGCTTTAAGAGCATTTAGAAATTTTCTAACAACTTGACAGCGTAATCATATGTCTGTTGAATCTTACAATAAAAATGAAAACTTATATTTTAACTTCAATTTTATAATACTGCATTTTACTGTAGTTTATGAAAGTATCTATCTTTAACATGAGAAACAGCAACACAGAGAACCTAGGTTTCCAAAGTGATTTTCCAGGATGTAAATACATTGATTCTGTTCAACTTTGTTTTACAGTTGTTGCTTCTCAGAGTGTTTAGAATTTTTTAAGTCAACTGTCAACATGTTATCTATTGTTTCCTATATCATTTTCCCTTGGCATTATTCTTAGAAAGTTATTCCCCATACAAAGATTCTATCACCAGTATTCTCTTCCAGCACTTTAAAGTTTATTCCCTCCCCCTTATAATTATTTGAATATTTAATTATCTGAAATTTGGGTGAAAGAGAGGATCTAACTTTTCCTCCCAGAAATAAGCCAGTTGCCCCAATACAATTTATTGAATGATCTATCCTTTTACCACTCAATTGAGATGCCACCTTTAGCACACAGCAAATTCTCAGATGCCTACAGATTTGCTGCATGTCTACCTTGAGTTAGAGCCACAATTTTAATTACTAATTGTATATTACATGTAGTAGGTTAAAGATTCCTTTGTCATTTCTCATTTATTTAAAACCCTTTTATTCTATGGGTGAACTTACAATTTTTTAATCAATTCCAAAAACAAATTCCATTTGGATTCTGATTTGAACTACATGAAAATTATTATTTTGGGAAGAATGGACAATAACAATATTTAGGCACCCATTAATTTAAGCCTAAGTCCTTCTGAAAACTTTTATAGTATTCATGATGTTCATGAGATGAGCCCTTCTCACTTTTTCATATCAGATATCTATTTTATCTCCAGAAGTTTAATTTGAATCTTTAGAAATATATGTCTTCCATGCCTCTACTAAGCTTTTTCAATATATGAAATACAATTCTACATTTGTGTCATTTGGGAGTCTATTTTGATTGAATTTTTCTCCTCATCAAGGGTCATTTGGGGGTCTGCTAATTCTAACATTTGTGTCATTTGGGGGTCTATTTTGATTGAATTTTTCTCCTCATCAAGGGTCATATCTTCCTGCTTTGTATACCTCTTAATTTTTGATTGGATGCCAGGCGTTGTGAATTATACTTTGTTAAGTACTGGATATTTTTCTTTTTCTATAAATATTCTTGAGATTTGTAATGAGATACAGTTATCTGGAAGCCGTTTGATCCTTCCAGGTCTTGCTTTTTAGATTTGTTAGGCAGGACCACAGCCCTGTTTAGTGTAGGGCAAATTATTCCCCACTGTTTAGGCAAGACTCTTCTGAGTGCTCTATCCAATGCTTCATGAATTAACCAAGTTTTCTACTCCACCTGGTAGTGATAAGCACTATCCTCAGCTCTGTGTGAATATGGTGTACTGTTGCCCCTAATCCTTTTGGATGGTTCTTTCCCCAGCTTACTGGGTACTTTCCTCACACATGTGCTAATTAAGGTTCTGAATACTCAAGGGGGATTCTTCTACAGATCTCCAGAATTCTCTGTCCTGCTTTCCTCTCAGGTACTTGGTCCTGTAAACTCTACCTGCCTCAGATTCCCTGGTTTCTTAAGCTCCTTCTGCTCATCTTAGGGTGAATTCTAGGTTCCCATTGCTGTCCTGAGGCCTGGAAATCCTCTGAAGGTAGTGAGCTAGGACAACCACAGGATGGTTTCATTTGCTTCCTGTCTCTCAGGGATTACTTCAATGTCCTTCAATGTCTGCTGTCCAGTGTCTTGAAAACCACCGTTCTATATGTTTTACCTAGGTTTTGTGGTTGTTTCAGGTAGGAGAGTAAACCCAGCCCATCTGGGGGACTCCACTTTGGCCAGAAGCTGACAGCTCTTCCCATTTTCATTTCTTCAGTTTTGATATTCCAATTGATTAATACTTTGCTCTTCAGCTGTATATAGCTTATTATTCACGTTACCTGCTGAATTTATTTCAATAACTATTTTAAGATTTCTAATTTCTCCCGTAATCACTTGTTCTTGTTTCATAACTAAATGCTTGTTATATAACCACTTCTTATTTCATGGCTGTTGTTCCTGCCTTTATTTAAGGCCTTTTTTTTAAGGCTATACTCTTAAACTGTTTTTGAGATTGCTCTATTATCTCTAATTCTTGAAGTAAAAGCAAGTAGCAAAAGATAGTGGTTAGGAGTATGATTGCTAAAGCCAGACTAACTGGGTTCAAATTCTACCTTTACTACTTACTTACAAGGCAAGTTAATCTCTCTATGCCTTTATTTCATCATTCTATAAAATGGGGATAATAACAGTACTTATTTTATAGGATTGGTGTGAGGATTAAAGGATACACTTAGAATGCTGCTTGGCATATGGCAGTGCTCAATAAAAGGGTTAGCTATTACTACTACTTTTTCTTTCTTTCCCTCTTTTTTCATTTTCCACATTAGTTGTTTATGTTTTTCATCTGCCTTAGGTAATTTGTGATTCTTGGCTGAAAACTCATCTTCCATAGATTTCTTTTGCGTATCCTGGATTGGTGACATGTTCTTGGATAGGAAGCCTTACTCTGGCCTCAGCTCTCTGGATCAGGCCTTGTAGAAGCATCTTGGCTCCAGACCCAGAAAACACATGAGTGGTGCTTCTCAATCCCTGACTGTGGCAGATGGCATATTTCAGACAGGGCAGCATGCTTGGTCAGGTTCTACTCCCAATCCCCTGCTGTGGTTCCCATCTGCTCCTTTCTTTGGGGGAAACCTCTTTCTAATCAATGGAGACTTCGCTTTCTTGTTTTTGAACATGGCTATGCTGATAATTTTATTATTTCCTATCATTTTTATATACTTGCAGCAGAGTTTCAGCAAGTACTCAATTTACCATAGCGAATTATTCATTTTCTTTGCCTTTTATTTTTGATTGTTTTCATAAATGGATTCAACTTCACCCCTGCATTTTTAAGTGGTTACTGTTGACATACTGGAAAATTACATATTTTTATTTTCTAACCAACCAATTTAATGAATTCTACTGAAGCCTCTAACAGTTTTCCAGTTTTCTCCCCTCTCACCAGTTTGTTCTCCTCCTGGTAGACCCCCCATCTATAAATGCTATGCTTATTCATGACGTCATGTCTTTGTTCGTGCTTTTCTCCTGTCTTTTCTCTTCCCTTCCCATAACTCTACGCTGTTTTTCGGGTCCATCTCCGTTCTAGTACTACTTTCTTTAAGATTTCTTTTAAAATTGACACTGACCTTTACTTTCCTTCTTCACAAAGTGTCTGTAATCAATAAGTATTTCCTTAGTGCCTCCTGTATGTTTGGTACAGGTTGAGTATTCCTAATCCCAAAATCTCAACCCCAAAATCCAAAATTTTCTGAGCACCAACATGACACCACAAGTGGAAAATTCCACACGTGACCTTAAGTGATGGGTCAAAATCAAAATGCAGGTGCACAACTCATGTTTATTCAGTGTCCCTAAGGGAAAAATAAAATTTCCTCCAGGCTATGTGTATAAGTTATATATAAAACATAAATGAATTCCATATTTGGATGTGGGTACCATCCTCAAGATATCTCATTATGTATATGAACATTTCAAAATCCTAAAAAAAATCTGAAATCCAAAACATTGGTCTTAAGCATTTAAGATAAGGGATACTCAACCTGTACCTAACTGCATTTTGTGCCTGCTACGATACTGCTGGAAATATAGTTGTGAAGAAAGCTGATATGGTCCTGGTCCTCACAGACATTACAGTCTAGGAAGAAAGATAGATATTAAAATAATAACTGATTCCAGTTATGATAAAGAATAAGAAATAAATAAGAATGGCACACTTCTGAAACAAATTACAAGGGCATCTTACCAAGTTTAGAAGGACACAGTATTTAGCAAAGAATTGTCTGAAGAGGTGACAATTAAGTTTAGATGTCAAAGGTGAGTGGAAATCAACCAGACTAATGCACAGTTAGGAGGAAGGGTGAAGAGTGAGAGCAAAAAACTCAATTTGTGTAATGATTCCTGTTCTGAAGGAAACTTGGTAAATCCATAGACCTGAATAGCTAGGGTGAAAGCAATGTCACAAAGAGGGTGAATGGTTATAAAACATGAGATATGGAAGACATATAAATCTTCTACGAGCCTATTGAAGATTTTAGAACTGTGAAGCTATTGGAAGATATAAAATGGAAGAGTAACAAGATCAGACTGGCATTTTAAAGACTTTGACAGAATATCGGATGAATTTTGAAAATGAGCAGTGCACATGTGGTGAGGAAGTCCACTTACATTATTGCAGACATGGGCAGCATGGACAGGAGAGATTTAGACAAATGGTCAAAATGCAATGAGTGAAAAACTGAAAGGGCTTAGTGAAGAACAGGAAGTAGGGGAGGTAGGAGTAAGCAAAACTCATTTCTAGGTTTCTTTCTCAAATGAGCAACTGGATTGATGCTGGTAGCCTTGCAGTGCTAAACAATCAATACACTATGGACTCTGAACTCCTTTCTCTATAATGTGTTTCTTAAGCTCATTACCTGATATATAAAGTAGTATTACAATGAAGCCTCTGGTAAGGAATAATTGTCATACTTAAAATTAGAGGCATAGGGAAAATTTTAGAATATAAGAAAATAAAAAAGTATGAAGCTATCAATAGAGAATATCTAAAATTTCAAAATGTTGAAAAGCAAAGGAGGCAACTAACTACATTGGAGGAGACAAGCAAGGGTAGTTGAAAAGGCCTACTTTAAGTGAGAATATAGGAAGAGAATGTTGAGGATCTAAGGATGTCAGCAGAGCAGCGGTCCCCAACCCTTTTGGCACCAGGGACCCTTTTTATGGAAAACAATTTTTCCATGGACAGATGGGGAGTGGGGGGAGGCGGAGCTCAGGCAGTGATGCAAGCAATTGGGTGTGGCTGAAAATACAGATGAAGCCTCCCCACCGCTCACCTCCTGCTGTGCTAATAGGCCACAGACTGTATTGGGCCAGGTACCAGGTCACAGCCCTGGGGTTGGGGACTGCAGCAGAGTATCTCATGCAGTAGTCATTATACAAAATTAGCCTTAGATCAGGTTCCTTTCAGAGTGAGCTATGCAGATAAATTACAAAGTTCACCTGCTTTCTCCCATATCTTTAACAAAATCCTTTCATTTCATAATTAAAATGCAAATGTCACAGCTGAGTTCTGCGGCTCATATCTTGAAGGAGGGCAGACAAATGCTGCCATTGAAGGGAGAAATGGGACTCAAAGCTTTGCAAACTTCACACCAGCTCTCATGGTTTGATTTAAATACAGTGAAATGCTATACATCAACTGTTATTCTACAAAAATCTCTTCATTTTTCCATATTCTTACTATTGGGACACAGAAACTGATACCCCAGAATATGATGCTTTCTTCATACTGAACTGAAAAAGAAGCCTCAAGGTCTGACAACCACTCCCCTACACACACAGTCTCTCCAAAGCATAGGGTGAAGTTCTCTGAAGTTTCCTGATCTGCCTGAAATCTGGACCTACCAAAGAAATCAATTACCTCTGGTCCTTTCCCTGAGTGTTCATTAACTGAACTCGTATCATAGGAAGGAAGACTAAATTCTGTCAACAGACCTGGACAGACTTTTTTCACAAACCACTGTCCACTCTGCAGGCCCAACAGACTTTGTCCCAGACCACTGAACGTTCTTCAAACCCACTGAATTCTCCCTAGTATTCATTTATTGCCCCTCAACACAATTCCTCTTCCCATAACCTGTTTTGCCAGGTTCAAACTCCCATTATTTCTGTAACCTCAAGATGGTACAGAAGCTTCTGCACCCCAATAGGGGGCTGGGTCTTCATTCTGAAGTGTTCTCTGTGTCACATAAAACTATGATTAAATAAATCTGTATGCCTCTTCTCCAATTAAGCTGCCTTTTATGAGGTGATTTTTCAGCAAAACTTTTGGGGGCTAAGGGAAAGCTTTCCCTTCACCCTTCTATTACACATTCTTTAATCTTCGTTTTACATTTGAGTTCTCTCAGAAAATATCTTGATGCTGCAACCAATACAAACTATCAATTCTCATTTGTACATTAGTAGTTCCATCAGAGATAAAATTTGAATTTGCTATTCAAATGCAATCATATGGCCATATAAACAAGGAACCTAAGTACAGCTAATATAAGAAAACTGGCAGAAATTCTGTTATTGACTTCCAAAGAAAGATAAAAGATAATAACATTATATAAATGTCTATGTATATAAATCCACTTATAAAACAAAACTAATAAGCTGTGATACACCAAGAAGGATGGAAAAATAGGCTGGATATGGTAATAAAGAGCAAAATTCTCACACAACCAGCAAGGTAGACATTAGATAAGTAAAAAATTACATGCAAAGGCTCTTATAAGTAATTCTTTGAAAAAGAAAGCAGCAGCCACTGTAGAAAAAGCCAGAAGCCTTTATTAGAACCACCTTTATGGACGTGCTACGTAAGAAGCAGAGCGCATCAAGGAAGGAGACAGACACAGCAGGAAGGCTGCACTACCTAGTGAGGATTCCACAGGATTATTTTTTACAAAGACGGAGGTTGAAGTGACATCCCCTGGAAAATGTCCAGGCAGACTGCAAATGGTAATATTTAACATCTCTCAAACATTCATATATAGGTGGAGGTGAGAAAAAGAGAGACAAAGAAAAAAGTGAAATGACATCTCATGTAATACAAAAAAATAATTGATCACCTTTGATATGCCTTTACTTGGTTGTCTCATTTAAATATTCATGACAACCCTATGAGATACAGTTTTATTTACAAAAAAGAAGGAAACAGGCCCCAAGATGTTTAAGTAAGCAGCTTGTCCAAGCTCACCACAGGAGTATAAAGTGGCAGAGCCAACATTAGAGGGTACAGAGAGGGTAACTGCAAGACACTTATTTTATCTTATACAACACTTGTGTAGGCTTTACACCCACGTGCCTCAGGGCGTGAAAACAGGCAACACCCACAGCACCCGGACACCGGCGTCACCCGCTTCAAGGCAAAACTGCGGTAATTCTGATGAAGGGGCAACTTGTTTATTCGCCAGATATTTAAAAAGTGGGCACCAACGTGCCCCAGAGTGCCGGGGCAAAGGACATGGCGGTGATCAAACACACTCGGCCCATGTCCACACTGGGCTTCCAGTCTCTGGGTTTCCAATCTTGGGGCTTCCGCAGCGCTCCGCACTGGCTGTGCGCGGGACTGGGGCGGGTGTCGCGCGGGGTCTAGGCCGCGCGATCGAGGGGGCGCGGCACTCCGGGTCCAGCACGGGGACCCGGGAGGGAGGGCGCAGCCGGCTGACGTCGGGGACGGAACGCCATGCGCGCGACAAACTACGCAGGAGCAAAGGGACAACTCTCAAAGGATGCGTCCATCAGCCCAAGATCTTAGAAGAAAGATGCCGTTGGAGGTTGGGAGGGGACCTGAAGTCCTCCCTAGGCTCCCCTCGCCTGGGGCCTTGGCTCTGGGGAGAGCGGGCAAGTTAAAGGGGGCGCAACGGGCACTCACCGTCCATGGTCTCCCTCACCGCATTCATGTTCGCCGCCGCGGCCGCCGCCGCCGCCGCCCCGGCGCCGCCACTGCTCGCCATAGCGGAGGCCGAGGGAGGCAGCAGGGGAGCCTGACCCGGAACTGGAGCGCCTGCCTGTCTCCCGGGCGCTCCCACCGCGAGTCCCGCCCACGCCGGCAGGCTCCGCCCCTCGCGCTCGCCGCCGGCGTGCGGCTGCGTTGATTTGAATTTGGAGCCTCGTTTCTCTGCGCGGAATGTGGAGCGAGGAGTTGCCATTCGAATTTCCTACGCGGCCTCCAGGCGATTGGCCGGTTCGCGGACAGCGGCGCGGCGCGATTGGCCAGGCGCGCACAAGCCCCGTGCGCTGGTTGGCCTGAGTCAGCGCGGAAGCGGGGAGTTAAAGAGTCTGTGCCTGTCGTGGGGACTGGCTTGGCCCCCGGGAGCACCGTGGAGTCGGTGTTGGGGGCTTCCTTTTTATATACTCAGGTAGGTGCGGTCTTTGTAGTCCCTGGCCTTTCCTCCTGTCTCGAATTGGAAAGCTCACTTTTCCTAGGTCTGCACCTGCCTGCGCACTCGCCCACGGTGAATGGGAACAGCGAGGGAGTAGGTGCGGAAGAGAGGGGCACCGAGAAGGAGTGATCGCGTAGGGTTGGGGGCGACACCTCCTCTGCTCTTCGCCCGATGGAACCAGCTGCACTTAAGGCGTTCAGTAGCAGAGTCGTCATCTCTTTTTTTTTCTCCTAGTTGCAGCCGCCTTTGATTGGATGCAGTCTCGCTTTCTGTCCCGGGGGGTCTTGGCGAAAGGGAGCTGTTTGAGGAAAGGCAACCAAAGGCAGTTAATTTGCTAGCCCCTGTCAATCATACTTCTCTGGCTAGGACCCATATGCAAGAAGGGCACAAGTGTCATATGATCTTATCTGCTTGCTACAAAGAATTGTTTAATTGCAACTATAGTTTGTTAGGGAATTGCTGGGGTATCCGAAGGATATTCATAGTGTTTAGAAATTTGAGATAATGAATAAAAAACTATAGATGTAAGTCCTTTAATTGAAAAGGGATTTAGTAGTCTCAGAGGCAAGTCTGAACTCATTCATATTTGGTCGACTGTTAACTCTGTTAACTCTGAACTTGTTAATTCTTCTGCAAAATTATATCACTAATACCTCTGTCGCTTTCCAAGGGTATTTCGAGGATCGCTAGAACTTTGTAGCTTTAACATGCATACTTCTGATTTCTTTTTAGCCTTCTCTCTGGGCTATGGGAGATGTCAAAGAATCAAAAATGCAAATAACACCGGAAACTCCAGGAAGGATCCCTGTTTTAAATCCTTTCGAAAGTCCTAATGATTATTCTAATCTTCATGAACAAACTCTTGCCAGCCCTTCTGTTTTTAAATCAACAAAATTACCAGTAAGTTATTCTTGACTAGTGTTTACCACTAATTTTAAATGTACATAATTACAAATAATTTTAAATGTGAACATTTTTTTTACAAGGTAAAGGGGAAATAGATCGTGGAGGATATATAGTTGCAGTGTGCTTTTTTAATTATAGTGTTCATGATAATCTCATGGTTGAGCTAATATAAGTTAGCTAGAAGATTTTTTTTAGTTAGCATTTTTTTTGTTGTTTTTTTAATTCAAGAGATAACATATGTTAACTTCTTGCAATTGTAGGAGCTGGATACTATGGTTGATGATATATCTACTAATACATTATAAAAGAAGCTGTATTATCTAATTATCTATTCTCATTTTTAGCAAACATTGAGTGTTGCTATGTATTAGATATGATGCTAAGCACTGGCGTTACACTGAGAACAAATTAGGATCATTAGGCACAAATCCTCAAGGAGGTTATACTCTAATGTAAGGGTCAGCAAACTTTTTCTGTCAGAGGCCAGACAATTAATATTTAGGCATTTCTGATCATTTGATGGCTGTCACAACTGCTCACTTCTGCCTCACATCATAAAAGCAGCCATAGGCAATGTGTAAACAAATAAATGTGGCTATGTTCCAGTAAAGCTTTATTTATGGACACTGAAATTTGAATTTCATGTAATTTTCAGGTGTCAAGAAATATTAATATTCTTTGGGGTGTTTTCAACCATTTAAAAATGTCAAAACCATTCTTAGTTTGCAGGCTTTTAAAAGAAGGCAACCCCTACTTTAATGGGATAGACACAAGTAAATGAGCAATTTCAAAACGGTGTGATATGTGCTATGATTAGTAACACAATGGTGGTATGAAGGGAAAGTGCTCCGTAAGAGATTAAGGAAGGCTTTATCACTT
The DNA here is from genome assembly GCA_963574885.1 of Lepilemur ruficaudatus. Lineage (NCBI taxonomy): Eukaryota > Metazoa > Chordata > Mammalia > Primates > Lepilemuridae > Lepilemur > Lepilemur ruficaudatus. The sequence continues at coordinate 17,037 of CAUYRT010029021.1, forward strand.
TAGCTTATTTTTACTGTTACTTGCTATACTGGAGAAGTTCTTTTACTGTCTGATGTTTCACATTACCTAGAAAAACTGCAAACTTGGTGGCTGTCTCTGCTACCCTTTTATATCAGTTTGGACAGTGAATAGGTATGCATTAAAAGAAAGTTGAGCAGTGTTACGGTTTGTATTGAATCATTAATCTGACCTTATGATTTTTAAATGAATCATATTAAAGTTTAGTAATCTTTTGCTCTTAATAAAAATAAACAATGGATTGACTGCAACTTAATCCTCAAAGTTAGAATGTATGGCATCTTGAGTTTTTAGGCCTGAACTTGTCTAAAATAAACTTCTAGTTACAGATTAGGATTTGGATAAGCTTTTGGTTCATTTGAACAGCTGAATAAATATGAATAGTTCATATTTGTTTTAAGGATCAACTTTTTATGATCTTTTCCAGCCACTTCTGTAGTTACGACTTTAGGACTTTGTTTGATTTCAGTTTATTCTTAGTGAAAGTAAAGACCTTTTGATAACTCTAAGGTAGAGTTTTACTTTTACATGAGGGTAGTGTATCATTGAAGAGTGTCAATTGTGGAAGTTTTATACCTATACCTTTATTACTCTGTTATGATTTTTCTAGTATTGTGTGATTTTTTTAAAAAATTACCCATGTAGAAGATTTTTTAAAAGAGATACATGCAGTCAAGTCAGTTCATTTAGTGTCATTTGATCACCATATGCCATTTAATTTAGTGGTAAAATCAAATTTTAAAATATAAGCTTTAAAATATTGTAACCATTCACATTATTTTTGAAGGTGACCATGGTCGGCATTTTAATGAACTATTTTAGTTTGCTTTTACTTATAAACTCACTTTCTTTTGTTAAGACTCCAGGGAAATTTAGATGGTCTATCGATCAACTAGCTGTAATAAATCCTGTAGAGATAGATCCAGAAGATATTCATCGTCAAGCTTTATACCTAAGTCATTCTCGGTAAGTTTTCCTTTCTTGCACTTAAGTGTAATAACACTCTCAAGTGAAGAAACAGGAAATTCTAAATGTTGAATATTTTTATAATGTAAAGATATCAGAGAGAAAATATTTTGATTCAGATTTTTCCCCTCTAAATGAATGTGCTCAAAGAACTATATCCAGAAAGATTTTCTTGCTAACAGTTCCAAATCTGGATAGAAATCCTTTTCTTTTAAAGATAATCTTCTCCCTTGCTACTTACGGAACAGGTCTGCCTCCCCAGCATTTGGTAGAAGGAAGGGCATTTTGAAATTTGTACCTTTTTGCATGGTTGTGGCTTCTGCCGTTGACTTTTGTTTGGTTGTTTTTTTTTTTTTTTTTTTAGTAGTTTGGGGTAAAGCAAAATGCTGGTTAGTTGCTATCTATATTTGGGGAAGCCTAAAATCCCCTTTACAAGTTAAAGACACATTGAATCGAAGGGTGTCCATTCACGACAGAGAGCTTTTTTAGATATCAGCCAACTTTGACATAGTTCACTTGTAGGGTCTGAATTACAATTGCGAGGATTCTCCATAATACCCAGTTCAGTCTCAACTTGTCAATGTGTTGTGTAGGTTTCAAGGCACAAATGTGCCTCAAATTTGTGCTGATTATGATGCCTAATGTACTCAGAACATGCACTTCTTTGGGGAAGCAGACTTAGTTTTTAATCACAAATTATCAGGTAATATTATTCTTTTATAGTTTTAGGGAGTCTTTTATTTTATAGTCTGGTTTTATAGTCTGGTTTTTTTATATTTGAAAAAAATCAAATCATTGTATGACCAGCTTTTAATTTTCTGTCCTAAGGTAGATGACTTGTCAATCCAAAACAAAGGATAGCTCTTTTCCCTTTGACTTTAGAATTCAGTCACACAAACATGGCACACATGTGGAGATGTTCTTGCAACTACTTATCTGGCTTTTGTCCTCCATCCTCTCTTTGCTTGGTAACTTGATGACCATTCACTCATAGTTAATGGATGTCCACGCAAAGTGTTGTAGGAAGAGAATGAGCGCAAAGCACAAAAGCATTTTGACTTAAATTTAAATAATAACTTTGAAAGAGAAGGTGAAAAGAATATCAAAAGGCAAATGAGTCACAGTTAATGACTAATTTTTTTGTTTCACACAAAATGTAGGCTTAAATTATTTTGTGTCATCTCTTCAATATATTGAATTATAGACAATTACTATATCATATTGGTAGAGAGAAGGGGAAGATATTATTCCTGCTCTCAAGAGTCAAAGATATAATTAGACCAAAGTTTCAGGACAACATTTCTATACTTACTGATAAATTATGTATTGTCTGTGTAGGTTTATAAAGAAAATCTTGCTGTATTTCAGTAATTAGATTTTTGATATAAAAGAGGAGGAAAGAATGGGAAAATGTTCTAATTTTAATTTAATTTCCTAATGTAATTCAACAGATGGTTAAGGCTTCTACCAAGGATAGTGAGCATATTCTTAAGAGAGCATGTTGATTTCATCCTTAAAAATAAGTAATGGCTTCCAATGTCTCTTTTTACCTAATCAGAGCTCTCTGTTTCAGTTTTTCTTATCCTTTTCATGCCGCTGCCCACACAGAAAATGATAACTGTAAGGCCTACTGGTGTAAACAAATGAGTCTTGTCCACACAGGAGGTGACCAGTTCTAAAGGTCTTCTCCCCTTCTCCACCCACCAAAGGATCTACATTCATGGCACACCTATTACCTGTATGCATCATACCTGTGTTCCATGGGTTGCTGGTCAGGATACTCTGCCTTGTATGACCTCTTAGAACCTTCTATAATACGGCACTACAATATTTGGTCCCATTGATTTTTTTTTTACTATTTCCAGCAATCAACTGAATATTTCTGGTTCTTAAAGTCCCTCTGATGAAGTAGCTAAAGGTTTCTGAATATGGTAATGGAAAGTTCAGAGCTTCGTTCAGATGCTAAGATTATTATGCTCTGTTATTTTGACCTGGTCGTGACTGTGATAAGATAAAGAGAACTGAGTTATTAGCCTCAAAATGGCTGTTGTTCAAGCTGGGATATGGGTTATCCCTGTAGTTTATTTTCTTATAATTCCCCCACTTGAAAAATCCACTTGATTTAAATTTCTGAAATGTGTATATTCTCACATAAACTTTGTTAAGCCATGAACAAATACATACATGAAAAATTTTTTAGAGAAAATCATTTTAAATTGTTGTTAAGAAGTGTCTTACCAATTTATTGATGGAAAGCAAGCATTCTTTCCTAGAATGGAAAAAAGAAGTGGTCTTACAAGGCTAACTGCTGAGTTGTTGGCAAGTACATGCCTTGTGCTTGAGACTCGACATGTTATATTAAATCTTATAGCTGAGAAATTTGTGTTGCTGTAATGGCATGTTGTACCAAAGTGGGAAAAAAAATTTATTTGGAGAGAATTTTATATTGTTGAGGTTTTATTTCAGAATTGATATTCTTGCCTGTTTATTCAGAACTGTAAGGATAATAGTTTCTTTTCTTCGATTTTAGAGTAAGAGTTGATTCTAAAATTATTGCTATGATAAACTTGCTATAATCGAAAAGTAAGAATTTGGGCAATTTTTAGATGTCTGTCGAATGAAATACTTCTTAATTTGTGTTGACTAAAGAACAAAGTCTATTCAGATTACTTTATGTTGTTAATAGCAATTTAAAAATTATATCAATGTAAGTCTTGTAGGAGAAAGTATTATTCCATTCAAGCTTTGAATGGAAAAGAGGGAGGTAAGCCTAATAGCTAAATGTTGAATTTCAGAATACTGCCATTTACTAAACATTATAAGATACCAGTTTTTATGATAAAGTGAGCTTACCATTTGTCAATTTTCAACAGAGGGAAATTATTTCTTTGAAAGGTTATTATTTTAAATGTTCAATAAGCGTAAGTAATGGCATGGTTATTTTTCTTCTTTATCTCTATATAGAATAGATAAAGATGTGGAAGACAAAAGACAAAAAGCCATTGAAGAGGTAACTTAAAACTGTTACTGATCATTAAGCCAGTTAAGGATCAATTCTGCATGTGTATGGCCTCTTTTAGGAAGACTTTCTGCAGATCTTTCAGTGTCTCATCTCCCCACCTGCCCTCCCCTGCCCCCAGCTATATATAAGCACCCTTCTGTGCTTTCCTAAGACCAGTGATTTTCAGCTAGTCCACTGCGTCTCATAGTACTTATTTACTGTTACAATGATCACTTTAGTATTTCTCTACCCTAGACTGAATTCTTTTTTGGCCAGTATTGTGCTTCGTTCATCTTTTCATTGTCAGGGCCTAGCACAATTTTTCTTTCTTATGCCTTCAGAATATTGATTGGCACAAACTTCTGTTTCCAGTTGGCGTTTATGTAGAGGAAGTTGAATATTTTCTGGCCTTTGCAATCTAGATTGGCATTGGTAATGATTTTATCTTTTGATGTGAAGACTTTGGATTTTTAAGACATGGATTCTATTTCATGAAATAAAATGTCTTCCTGTAAAAGCAGAAAGTGTACATTATAAATGTGGAGTTTTTTAAAATAAAAATAAACTAAGTTTTTCCCTTTTTGCTTTTTTGTTTGCTGAACTCCTTAGAGTGTAAGTAAGGGATATCTGTCTATTTCTTTCCTCAGAAAGTCTTTATGTCATGGCAACATTTCTGATTTTTCCCTTGCCCCCTCCATAGCCCCCTCAAGCTACCTCCATTCCTTTGCCGTACTTGGCTCCCTGAACCCCAAAAGATTTCTGTTGAAAGATCAGGTGATGCCTGGGTTTCTCCTGCACTTATTTTTTTTTTTAGTGAAACTGTTGTTCCCTCAGCCTGTTTTTTAGAATGCAGTTTCATCTGTTTCTTCCTGCCACATATTACCTCCTTCTTTATCTAGTAACTTTACAATTTGCATTGTGATCCAATCACTTGGTGCTTCCCCAGCTGAATATTCTCAGTCTCTTTGTAAATTCCAAATGTTTTGGAAAATACTCTCCCCTTTTTAGAATTCTCTACTTTAAAGGGAAATTCAGCAGGTAAAGCTTAACAAGAAGTCAGAGTGAAGATTAGGGCCAATGTATCAGAAATAAATTAAATATTTTAAATATATAGTTTTGAAAATACAATAAATACATGCACATGGTAAAGAAAATTCAAGTACAAAGAAAAAATATAAAATGAAAATGAAAAGCCTCTTTTTCCCCCCTCCCACTTCTTAAAGGTAACTACTATAATTCTTATGTATACTCCAGATTAATTGTATGTATATAATAGCATATATCCTTTAAATATTTTAGACAAATAGGATCATCATTTTCATAGTATTTTGCATCTTGTTTTTATTTAATAATTTTGCTTAGATGTTTTTTATAATCAGCATATACAGATTTTTATCTACACTACAGCATAGTAACCCTGCCTCTGTTGACAGATGCTTAAGTTGTGTTCATTATTTTTCTGTCATAAATAATGCTGTGGTGCTGCAGTGATTTGTACATGTATCTGTGTTCTTGAAATGGACCTTCTAAGTCAGAAGCTTTGTGAATTTTTAGCTTTGGTAAATTTTATTGCCCTCCTAACAGGTTATACCAATTTACACTCCTGTGTACATTATTATATTACATTATTATACTGCCTATTTTTTCACATCTCCAATACTAATTATTATCAAACTTCTTAAATCGTGCTACTCTTACTACTTTAAAATAACATCCTGTCATTTGGTATTGTATTTCTTTACCTTTAAATGAGCTTACGTATCACTTCCTAAGTTTATGGGGCCTTTCCATTTCTTTTTTTCCTGAGAATTGTCTATATCATAATCTGACCCCTCCTCTTTTTTTTCATCTTTTCCTCATAAATTCATAGGTATAGTTTAGTTAAAGGAAATTAGTTTTGTTGTATGTGTAGGCAAATATAAAAAAGATGTTTTCAGTTATCCCCAAAACATAGGGAAGGGAAAGAATACTATATCAGGAATGAAAGAGGAAAGAATTATACCCACGTGCTCTATCTGCATTTGAGTATGCTGCCCAGTGGTGTACTGGTAAATGTTTAACAACTGGCCCTTTGGTCATGGAAAGTGTATTCTTTTTAGTGATTGCTGCTACCCATAGAGTAAATACTCAAGCCATGTCCAATTTCAAGCACTGATGTGACATCACTGAATGGGAAAGGAAGTACCATGGCACATCATTATGTGTAAGAATTCCACCGTACAGATGAAAAGGCGTAATTAACCTCAAGAGCGTAGATATTGATAAATGTAGTAATTAGCAAATGATGAGTTTTGAATATTTATTACCTTTATTTTTAATACAATTTATTTAATTGTAAATTTTCATTATTTTTAAAATTGGCTTTGTTTAACAACTGATACACAAAATTCCTGAAAATTTAACAATCAGATCTCGAAAGCCAGTAAAAGCCAGCCAGCTCCAGCACACCATTCATACTGGCTTCCTTAACACACATCTGTCTCCATTTATTCCTTTCCTCTTCATCCTCCCTCTTGTTACACACCCCCCCAAAAGTGGGGGAGAAATTTAAAGTATTTTGTCTATGATTAGTGCCCTTAGCTTAATTTGCAAGTTTCAAACTTAAGTTGTTGATGTGAAGTATTAAGATTTCTCATTATGAATACTTTAAATTTCTTCCATTTCACTTTTGGTCATTTGTGCCTTTAAGTACTACAAGTTTTAAATGTAAAAGTCAGTATATCACATGATTATTGGTTATATGAAAATAGCAGAGGTACCTTCTCACATTTTGGGGGAAGTTATGCCTAATTGTATGACTTTAATTTTCCTAGTTTTTCACTAAAGATGTCATCGTACCCTCTCCTTGGACTGATCATGAAGGGAAACAGCTTTCACAGTATCATTCCAATAAATGTGAGTGTACTAAAAATCATATGAATAAAAATCATAAAAATCAGTGAATGTAAAGGAACATACAGTCAAGTGTCAGTTTATCTGTTTTGGTAAGGAACGTGCTTTAAATTAAATTTCAGGATAATAGAGGACTTAGTTCATGTTAGGGTTAGGATTCAAAATCTGACTAACACATACTGAATTTTTTTTTTTTTTTTTTTGGCCATTCTGTTCTGAATTTCACTTTTTCCTCATGACCGTTGTTAATATCAGTTATGGTGGTTATTATAGAGGATCCACAGATGAAGAAACAGTTGGTATTGAATATAGAGCTGAGTTGTTAATGACTTTAACAGTGCTTTTGAAGGTTAATATTTTAAATAAAATTCTTAAATTGCTTTGCTTTTTGCTAATTTGCTGATTTTTTTATAAAGGTAGAGGAAGGATAGAGACTTGTATGACCTCTGGGACAGTGTATTACAGCTGATCATCTGCAACATTAATAAGGAAATTAAAGGGCAAGCCAGTAATCTTTCAAATATCTTTCTACCTCCAGGCAGTGGTTGTCTTATATTCGCTCTCGCTGCCCTTTGGTTTGTGAGACAGTGTTCAAATATCACTTGTACATATGTATCCCTCATTGCAGTGGAATTGCCCACTTTCTATGTAGCATACCTTAATTATGGTCTCAGCATACAGGGAATATTTGTTCCATTCTTTATCAAAAACACAACATAATGCAACAATAATAAGTAAAATGTTTTTGAGTACATTCTCTGTGCCAGGACAGTGCTAAGTGCTTTCAGTAATTCCTTACAACAACTTGTATGAGATAGGGGCAATTGTTGGCCCCATTTTATAAGTGAGAAAACCTACTTTTAGAAAGATTAGAGCCCTTTTCCAGGGTTACAGTGATGATAAAAGTGGTAGAACTTGGATTCAAAATTAGGCATTCTTGAATCAGATTCTGTATTCTTAGCTATTACAAACTGTTGGTAACTTGCGATAGTGGATGGAGATCTGGATTATAAACCTCCTGCTACTATAAACCAGAGGGATAACCTTGATCAAATTATTCAATCTCTTTAAATGTCAAGTTTTTTTGGAAAAAAAAGGATTGAAGTAGAGAATTTTCTATTAATATCCCTCACAGCTTTAAAATTCTATGTCCAGGGTGATATTTTCATAGATGCTAGTGCTAGTTTTTTTCCCCAAAATTCTTTAATGTTGGATTTTTTAACAGATGAATCAACCTTCTTCTGTGATCCTTTTCATAACAACATTAAGTATTCTAAGTATCCTGTTTTAGTGAAGTGATGTAGGATCAGGAAGATGCTAAAAATACTGTAGACTCTTGGAAAATCAAGCCCATGATGAGAGCACGGTGGTTAACAGATGGGCTCCAGAACTGTGTTATGTAATATGGTATTGGGAGACAATTCTCTATAGATCTCACATTTCTGTACGTCTTTTGAGGGGTGGCATGGACGGGTTTTCTTCCAAACTATCTGAACGTCCTTGGAAGATAGTGATGGTATGTCCCACCAGAGAAGAGGGTGAGTTTATTTTGCTATCCAGTATAATAAAGATAATGTCTCCCTCTGGAGCAGATTTGCTTGCAGTCTATTATAAAAGAATGAGATTTCCTAAGCTTGGGGTCCCTTAGCTGTGATGAAAACCCAGTGTGTATATAGATTGCATTCACCTGGGTATTTTAATTTTGGATCTTTAAGATAGCACTCTAGGGAGACAGAAGATGGAAATAAAGATTTTACTACTTACAGGTCCTGGAGGGGGCATGCCTGGAGGCCACATACATGGAGGTCAGGGAGAGAGAGAAAGGGACCTGTGGGTCCAGAGCATTATTCAGATAGGTTTCCTTTGGGGAGCTGGTAGGTTTAAAGCAAGCAGGCATGAGTTCTAGGAGGTCATGCAGTGACTGACAGGTGGTCCCTGTGGCCTATCTGCACAGTCCTTGTTGGGGGTGCAAGTCAGCAGGACCAGTCAGGTAGGTAGGCTATATGGGAGGTGGTCACCAGGAGGAAGTTGTGTAAGTCAGACATCTGAATTGACCATTAAGGTGTAGAACTGGAAACTCTGTCAAGGATTACTGAGCCCTGTTTTTACTATGGGAAATCTGACTTATATTAAAAATTATAAGAATTCACTGCACCAGGCTGTTTCATGTCACCTCCTTGGCACTTGGGGACAAAGGGAATTGATACGAACATTAAGTTCATGCTGCCTGCTACACTGAAAATAATGAAGTCCTTTGTCTTTTCCCAGAAACCTCATGTCTTTAGGCAACAGCCACAGAACTTTGATATGTTTGTTTGCTTGTTAATTAGCAAGTAGGGTAAAATCTTAGATTCTTCATACTTCTTGACATACGGTAGCCACTGGCCATGTGTGACTATTTAAATTTAAAAATTAAAAATTGAGTTCCCAATTCATACTATTCACATTTCAAGTACTTAATAACCACATGTGGCTGTTGGTGACCATATTGGATAGTGTAGATATAGAATATTTCCATCATCACAGAAAAAGTTCTATTGGACAACACTCCTTTAGGGCTAAGGTTGGCAACCTTTATCTGTAATGAACCCAAAATTAAATATTTAAGGCTTTGCAGACCACACCGTCTTTGTCATAACTACTCAACTCTACTGCTGTAGCACGAAAACAGCCACCAATGATATGTAAATGAGTGAGGGGGGTTGTGTTCCAGTAAAGCTCTATTTACAAAAATAGGACACAGGTCAGATTTGTGCCACGGGCCATAGTTTGCTGACCCTTACTGTAGAGTCATATTGTCTGGGTTTGAAATGTATCCAGTAAAGCCCACTCATTGGGTGACTTTAGCCAAGTTACTTAGCTTTCCTGTGCCTCAGTTTCCTTACCTATAAAATGATGGTTGTTGAGGCCACCTCTAAGATCATGTTACCTAGCACATGCTTTGTTAAAGATTAACAAAGAAAATGATGAATGGGGGAAAGTGGTTTTGTTTATACATGTTAGCTTGTGCTGTTAGCTTTTACTATTACAAATATTTTTGCAGCAAGGTGCTTCAATGCATATCCTCACGTGTTTTTGTTTATGGACTTATGTGAGAATTCATTTGGAATGTATACACAGGCAGAGGATTTCTGAATTATAGCATATGTGTTTACCTAATTTGACTACACAGTGCTAGAATGCTGCCCTCTAGAATGTCTGTACGGTCTGTACAGCCACCAACAGTGTCTAGGATTCCTGTGTTCCAACATCCCTGCTAACACTTGGCATTATCTAGCAAATGATCATTTTAATTTTTGTTTTGTCTTCTTCATATACTAATGCCCTTTTTAATTTCCTCTCCTGGGAAATGCCTATTTGTGATCCATTGGTCATAGTCCTATTGGAGATGCTGTCCTTTTTGATTTTTCCTGTTAATTTCTAAGATACTTTACATATTGTAGTGATATTGGTTTTAAACATTTCAAATGTCATCTCCCATTCTGTAATATGTATGTTATGTTTGTTCTTCATGTCCTTGGTCACATAGAAATTCCTATTTTGATGTAATTTATCCTTCATTTGATTGTGGTCTTAAACTTGGTTAAGAAGTCCTTCCAGGAGGAACAAGAAAGCACTTGTAATACGTTGAAAAGTTGTGAAAATGTTGCTGAAGGTGTCTGGTCTGAGGAGGGCAGGGAAGGCATGCTGGTAGAAGATGCAGTTTAAGCTGAGATTTGAGTTAGCCGGACTCAGGGAATGGGGAGGAAAGGCAGAGAGAAAAGAACATGAGATAATACCTAGAGATGAGAGAAAAACCTTTTAATTTTTTTGAGGTACTCAACTAAATAGTGTTTAGTTGGATGGCAACCATGCTAGAGAAATAGACAAGGTTTTGAAGGGCCTTATGAATAAGGCATTGAGGTGTTTGGACTTCATCGTAATGGCTACTATAGGATTTTAGGCAGAGAAAGCATTGATTACATTTGCCTTATATAATAGGTCACCCATGCCTACAGGGAAGAAGGCATCCGAATCCAGAATTTTATTTTTTGTTTTATTGTTCTACCCATTCTGATAGTATTTAACTGGGGGCTTTAATTCATTCACTGACCCAGCCACCCACTCACTCATTTTTTTAATTTAGGATTGTCACATTACTAGAGTCTATTCTGTCATTTTAAGTTTCTGCTTTGAGTTTTTTTGTTTTGTCTCCTTGCTTTTTCCCCTTTATTTTGCTTATATTGGTCATTTTTATCATTGTTTTAGATTTTTTTAATCTGGTGATTTTTCAGGTTATAAAACTTGAGGTTTTTTCAAAAAATTTTCACCCATATTTTTGACTACTGCTGTGAAAGAAACTGAGCATGGTTTTATTGATTAGATTTCAGGCATTTTAATTCAGACAGTTTATCTAAACCCATTTTGGGAAAACTTTAAGTCACAGAGGATCTGTTTGAAGATGAGTGAAATATACCCCTAACCTTTTGAAGTTGACACCATGGAGAGCAACAATGCTTTCCTTAGAAAGATTCATCAGTCCCACTACTGGGTATTTATCCAAAGGAATTGAAATAAATCTTTTGAAGAGATGTCTGTATTCCCATATTCAGTGCAGTACTATTCACAATAGCCAAGATAGGAAAGCACAGGCTTAAGGACGGAAGGGAGGGAGGGAGGGATCCAAGGAAAAGCATGGGCTTGTTTAAAAACACCAACAACAAAAAAGAAAATTTAAGCGTTCATCAACAGATGATTGGATTTAAAATGTGATGTATATACACAGTGGAATACTATTCAGCCTTATAAAATAACGAAATTCTGTCATCTGTGACAACATGGATGAATCTAGAGCATCTGTGACAACATGGATGAATCTAGAGGATGTTCTGCTAAGTGAAATAAAGCAAGCACAGAAAGACAAATCTTGTATGATCTTGCTTATATTTGGAATCTAAAAAATTTGAATTCATAAAAGTAGAGGAGAATAGTGGTTACCAGTGGCTGGGGGAGTCAGGTGTTGGTCATAGAGTACAAAGTTTCAGTTAGGAGGAATAAGTTCTGGTGATCTAGTGCATGGCAAGGTGACTATAATTAATAATAATGAATTGTATACTTCAAAATTGCTGAAAGAGTGGATTTTAAATGTTCTCACCACAAAGAAATGAAAAACATGTGAGGTAATAGATATGTAAATTAGTCTGATTTGCTCTTTCCACATCACTTCACATCGTACCCATAAATATATACAGTAATTATTTGTCATTTAAAAAAATGAAAAAAAGGCTGGGCATGGTGGCTCACGCCTGTAATCCTAGCACTCTGGGAGGCCGAGGCGAGAGGATCACTCAAGATCAGGAGTTCAAAACCAGCCTGAGCAAGAGTGAGACCCCATCTCTACTAAAAATATAAAGAAATTAATTGATCAACTAGAAATATATAGAAAAATTAGCTGGGCATAGTGGCACATGTCTATAGTTCCAGCTACCCGGGAGGCTGAGGCAGGAGGATCGCTTGAGCCCAGGAGTTTGAGGTTGCTATGAGCTAGGCTGATGCCACGGCACTCTAGCCTGGGAAACAGAGTGAGACTCTGTCTCAAAAAAAATAAAAAATAAAAAAATAAAATAAAATAAAAGTATTACTTGCTGCCTCCTTATTTGCTATGATAGTCTTTTACTTTTATCCTTGTATTTCCTACATGTTAAAAAAAATAACAGAAACATGCCAAAACATATTTTTTTAAAAGGTGTAAAATAAAAGTTTTCACTTTAATTTTTTACTCTGGAAAAAGTAAATACTAAAGCAAATGAAGGATATAAAATGTAAGATTTTTTTCCTTAAAATGTTTTATAGGCATTAACATATGTAGTGACTCTCCAATTGGAAAAAAGCTGACCATTGATTCTGAGAAAAGCAATGGTGAGTATGAACACAGTCTGAAAAGAAATATGATCCATATTAAGCTACATTTGATTTTAAGCCCAGGTCATATACTAACACTTTCCTCTGAAATTGAAATTGTTTACTTGTTATGAATGAGCTAAATAATTCTATGAGAGCTGACTTGTAGAAACAAATATAGTAGAACAGATAGATACATCCAGCCATGTTTTAGAAATAGGAATAGTGTGTTATTTTCTTGTTCAAAGTGTGTGAATTGATTTCTGATTTTGGAAAGCATTCTTTTGAAAGTTTGTTAATGTGGAAAATCTACCCCCAAACATAGGCTGGCTTCCTTCTTAATTCAAGTGCCAGAACCATAGCCAGGAATTAACTTTTTCTATTAACATGTTTGTATTGGTGGTGCAAAGTATGGGAAACTGCTCATAGGAAGGTGGCATGGCATGTGATAGAATAATTCTGTTGGGCTGGAATAGCCTGGGGAGATGATTGATTGGGAAGCACATGCTAAATGGCATGTCATACGCTTTCATTGATGTATCTATGTTTGTATTTATTTATTTGTGTGCTTGCTTCCAGCTGCTTGTCAGACATTGCTGTCTCTTCCTGTGGATTTTAATTTAGAAAATATATTAGGTAAATATTACGTTTGTTTAAACCTTCAATAACTTAAAAGTTTTGTTTTGCTGGCTTTTTATAAATTGTAATATGTGGCAATCCCTCTTTCTAAAGAAGTGAGAAAACTGTCCAGAAATTTCTCTTTTTGTTGAACATGGCCTGAATTAGCCTTTTTATTGTAATAAATTTTACTATAGACATACACTGTCAACATTTTATTGGTATTACTTATGCTAATAACGAAGCACTCAAAAAATAAGAAATAGTTAGGCATGGTGGCGCGTGCCTGTTGTCCCAGCTACTCAGGAGGCTGAGGCGGGAGGATCCCTTGAGCCCAGGAGCTTGAGGTTGCAGTGAGCTATGATCAGGCCACTGCATTCCAGCCTGGGTGACAGAGTGAGACCCTATTTCTTAAAAAAAATAAAAATAAAAAAAGGAGTATTTTAAAATTTAAAACATCACATATGCAATTAAATTTTGCTCTCTAATTTGAAAAAAATTCAAACATATAGTACATGCTGGTTTTTAAGAAGTCAGGTAACAGAAGTATAATTGCTCTTCAAAACAGCTAGCTTTACATTTTATTCTGTTATTAAATATAGGTGACTATTTTAGAGCTGATGAATTTGCAGATCAATCTCCTGGAAACCTCAGTTCTTCATCCCTCAGAAGAAAGTTGTTTTTAGATGGGAACGGAAGCATCTCTGACTCCTTACCTTCAGCTTCTTCCAGAAGTCCTTGTAGCAGTGCTCAAGCATCACTTGAGGTTTTTTATTCAATAGATTTATCTCCTGTACAGTGTAGGAGCCCTGCGCAGACACCAAGTTCGGTAAGAAGTATACTAAAAAGTGGCTGGTTAATTTTCTGTAGATGTGCTTGGACCTAGATGCTCATATTACACTCAGGAGGAAAATATCTTTTAGGTATTCTACTTCATGAAGACTAACCTAGTTCATATATTGTCATGAGACATAGGCATGTTTCTGGGTCAGACTCTTTTCAATAGTGTATTTAGAGGTGTATGGGATAACCAAATTTATCATGAGTCTCAAGGAATCTCATTCCACATACTATTTGCAGAATTACGTGAGATTTACAGTATAACACAACTGGATTGGCATTAATGGAGTAAATTATTTAAAAATTTTTCACAGACACCTACTTGGTATGAAATTCAATGGTTTGTTTAAACACAATGCATTTATATTTTGACTAACATATTCTATTCCAAAATTTTTGTAGCAACCTTCTTAGTTATCTTTGTTACAAGATGGCTTTTGGTGGTTCTTGTGAACAATTCCTAGTTTACAAATTTGTTTTGAAGATGAAGATAAATAGCATGCAGAATAACTGAGTTAATGAAGAGAACCATATAAATTTATTATTTACTTATTTTTATCACAGGGGCAGTTTTCTTCTAGCCCTATTCAGGCCAGTGCAAAAAAATACAGTTTGGGAAGCATAACCAGTCCTTCACCTATTTCTTCACCTACTTTCTCACCAATTGCATTTCAAATAAGAAAGACTCCCCTCTCAGGTATGTCTCATAATAAAATACCTAGTTAAAACTTCTTTACTATCAATATTTGTTATTAAAGAGGTTCTTTTTGTTTGCTTTAACTATGGAGCTCTAAATGATCACTAATCTAACATTTAGAAACTTTGATTATTTTTTTTACACAAAAGGAACAATTTACCTTCAAAGGCTGGAATTCTCATCAAATTTCCACTCTAGTTTTAAATATAGTTACTTTGATTAGCAATATTTACATCAAACATTCTATCAATGAAAGATGGCAATTTTAGAGACAGATTGGTTTTTGTATGCCTTCTGACTTACAGGTTTAAACTTTGGTAATCAGATATTCATATTTTGTAAAGGTACATTTGGTTAAGGTTTTTCAGGTAAATATAATGTGTAGAAATTTACACATTTCTCTTTGCAGTTGTGAATTTCTCTTTGAAAAAATTATAGCACTTTTTGAAAACTTCACAGTTTAAAAAAGCTATTCATACTAAACAAAATTGGAAAATTGAAAACTGTATTTTGCTAGTCTTTGTGTGTGTGGGTATGTATAAAGATGTACATATCTGGATGCATACACGTGCACACACATGGTTCTATAGCCTGCTTTTTTCACAAAGCATTTTATGAGCATTTTCAAAAGTTGTTTAAGTCATTTATTATTATCTCAGAGCATGATTTTGAATTGTCATGTCATATTCTATTTCTTGGATGTATCATTTATTTCCAACCATTGTTAAACATTTAAATTTTTTCTAATTTTTCTTTATTACAAAACTATACATTGTGTCGTACATATTTATATCTGTAAGTTAAACTCTAAGAAGTAGAATTATTTCATCAAAGGGGTGAATATTTTTAAAGCTCTTGATGAATTTTGCCAGGTTTTCTTCATAAAAGGTTGTACCAATTAAAATTTTCTTCAATAGTATGTAAGAAAGCTATTTCTCGCCCATCCAGAAACACTGGTGTTACTCTAGTTGATGTTTACTAACTTGGTAAATTACAAAAAGATCTCTTATGGCTTTAAATTTTCTATCTTTGGTCATTAAGGATGCTGAACTTTTTCCAAATGTTTATTGGCCGTTTATGGTTAGGGGGCGGAATTGTTAGTTCAGACTTTAGTGTTATTGTTAAACCAATGGTCTCTCATTGCTATAACTTCCATATTTTTTTTACTTGTGTGACTGAACACTTTTTGTATGCTTAATTACAATCTGCAAGATTGTTTATGTGGTTTTGCTGATTTTTAAAAAACTTTTGTTTTTGTTAAGCTCTTTATAACTTCATTAAGTTATAAAAAGTAGTTCTAAAAGTTTTTTTTTACAGTTTTAAAAGTTTTAAAGCATTTTTATTATTTGATTATCATTGCTAGGCTCCTTATGGAAAATATTATTTTCCAGTTTTGTCTTTTCATGTTGCTTATGGTATTTTGCATAAACAAATATATTTTACCTACTTCATTTAGCAGGTACAGCTGTTGAGTTGTAGCTTTCAGCTGATTTGCTAGGGATCTTCTTTGTGTATGAACAATATTGGTATAATAACAGTATGCATTTAGGGAAATAATTCTTAGGGAGTAAAAAGTACCAGAGAAATTATTTTTGAAGAGCCTCATTCTGCATATTGAGACACATTCACTGGTGCTACTGTTTTTAGCATCAAAATTTCACTTTGGGGGAGCAGGGAAAAAATTTCACTTTAGTAAATAATACTGTTACAGAAATCCAGTTTTTCTTGGCATGAAACATTATTGCCATTTAGTAATGGCTTTTCCATTTTTGTGTTTTTATGATGTGATTTTTCCCTCCTAATCTTTTAGAACAAAGGAAGTTTGCTTTTCATTCTCCTGATGCTTCCTCTGGAACAAATTCTAATGGAATTACTAACCCGTGTATCAGAAGTCCTTATATAGATGGCTGCTCACCAATTAAAAATTGGTCTCCCATGAGACTCGAGATGTGTAGAGGTGGTGCTCAGTATCGGACCTCACTGATTCAGATACCTTTTACTCTTGAGACTCACAGTGAAGATAAAGAAGATAAAGAGAATATTCCTTCCACAGATGCTTCATCACCAGTCATGGATGCTGCTGAAATACGCCTACGGCAGTTGAACAGTGATGCTTCTACGCATGGCACACATTTAGTTGTGACTGCCATGTCTATTACACAAAATCAGTCCGGTGCTTCTGAGAAAGAATTAGCACTGTTGCAGGATGTTGAAAGTGAGAAGGAGAATAACACTGTGGATATGGTCGATCCTATAGAGATAGCAGATGAGAACACTTGGATTAAGGAGCCGGTTGATAATGGGAGTTTACCCATGACTGATTTTGTCAGTGGAATTGCCTTCAGTATTGAAAACTCTCGTATGTGCATGTCGCCTCTTGCTGAAAGCAGTGTCATTCCTTGTGAAAGCAGTAACATTCAGGTAAGGTATTTTAATATTCTGTCCTTTCTTACTGCCTTGGTGTTATTTATCCTCTCTTCTCCAAGACTATAATGTAAGGGAAAAAAATGGGGGTTAAACATGAGGACTGTAGCATTATATATATATTTTTAAATATCAAGTAATACAAGGAGGGTTTCTTTTAATACTGATTGGGCATATTTAATATTCATATCAACTGATTATTTATTTGGAGTAGGAAAAGATGAGAGCAGAAAAGAAATCAAGCTGCTCTGTTTTTACTGCTAGAGTCAGGCAGCCTCTTAGGATTCATCTCTCTTTCATGTGAATCTAGCACCAAAGAAATGCAATTTCTGGTATAGTATCTGTATTCTAAAAATAAAATCATTTTTGTTTTTTGTTTATGTGATTTAAGGGGAAAAACAGTTTATAGCACTTTTATGTAAAATTTTTTGTACTTTTTAAAAATGTGGTTACATTTTTTTATGTAATTTCTAATTTTGCAATGTCAAACAGGGAAACTTGATTCATTAGATAGACATGCTTCATAACCAGCACTTACTTTCAAAAGACATTTGTTCCATTCACTATTGTATTCTTTGAGCTGAGAATTTTGAAAACTTGAAAAGTCAGAAAGGGAATTCTTACCTGCCATTTCATAGTAACAACGTCTAACACTTAATGTAGCACCTACTATATGCCAGGCACTATCTGAGTCCTTCACAAGTTTTAATTTGTTTAATCTTCACAACAATCCTGTAAAGTAGGAGTGCTGTTATCCCCATTTTACAGATAAGGAAACTGAGGGTCAGGTTTAGTAAATTGCCTAAAGCTTATATATAAGTAGTAAGTGGAGGACGGGAGATTTGATCCTGGCAGTTGGCTTTAGAGTCTATGTTCTGTAATTCACAGGTTTATACTGACTCATAATAATAGCTGATACGTACATAGTGTTTTGATATTCCAGGCACTCTTCTAACCACTTTATTGATTCATCTAATCCTCACATCACCCATATAATGCTTTAGCATTCTCAGTTTTGGCATGCTGAAATTGAAAACTTATAGAAGGATTCTGAAAGACCCAAAATTAAGTATTATCTTTTGCTCATATTTTTATGCCTATATTGCCTATCCTGACCTCTAGGTTCCTTGCTCAAAAAAGATTACACTAGAATCACTTTTACATATTTTAGCTTCTAAAGTTGGCTTCATAAGTAGAAAAAGCAGAGATAGTCTTAAAACTGTGTGTCTTAAAGGTATTGTTAACTTCTTTTCCTCTTTTCCTTTTTTCACGTTCTCTCTTTTTTGGTAGACCATTTATAGAGGAATTATGAAATACTTTTGTTGAAATGCGAATCATTATCTAATCCAACTACCCATTGGAAGCTTATATTCTCTTATAATTGTTGTCACTACTAAATTGTCATCCAGTCTATACTTGAGTTCCTACAGAGGTATTCCATTTCATTTTCAAACTCTTACCATTAAAAACTTCTTCCTTTTATTGAGCTAAAATTTGGTTTTATCTGTGTGATATCTACCAAGTAGTCTCAGTTTTTCCCTTTGGGCCGTACCATGATAACGCCTAGTAAAAATGTTTTCATACGTTGTGATTTTTCCACCACACAGGTAGCTTTCAAGCATTTGAACATAGCCATATTTCCCCAGAGCTTTTTGACTTACTTCATTGTGGACTGATTGGCTTCCATGCATGGTACACAATTTTCATCCTATGATAGGCCCTTGTCATGATCCTGGGAATTCCCTTAACCTCTCCTGTTCTCTGTATCCCATTCTTCTCTTTCCTGGTTTCCTTCTCATTTAACTGGAACACATTTTCTGCTGCTTCCTAAGGAAGAGTACATTTTTTAGGACACTGTATGTCTAATCATGTGTTCATCCTTCTCTCACATTTGAGAGTTTAGAAATAATTGTTCCACAGAGTGTGAAGGCATTGCTTCATTGACTATTTTAGTACTCTGGGAGATCAGAAACTATTTCAATGCTTAATCTTTTATATATGATTTTTCTCCCCCTTTCTGGACATGGATAGGATCTTTGCTTTGTCCATGGTGTTTAGAAGTTTCAGTGATTTTCTTTGGTTTGGGTCTCTTTTCATCCATTGTTATGGGCACTCAGAATGTCCTTTTGGTCTATAAACTTATGCCCTTCACCTTTTGGATCATTTCTTGGATGTATCTTAGATTTCTCCTTTGTCATTTTCACTGTCATCTCTGGAAATCCTTTTGATTTTCCAATTATTAAAAATCTTTTTGTTATATTTTTCATCTCCTTTGTTTTCCAATTTTTGGAAGATTTCCTTAAGTTTATATAGTAACCTATTCAACCTTTTATTTTCTAAGTTTTGCTTTGTCTTGCTTTTGGCATTAATTTAATAAATTTATAATATGGCTGGCAAGGAATTATGGTCTGGCCTTTGCCTTAACTTGCCAGCTTTATCTCGTTACCCTCATTCTCTGTTTCAGTCCCAGTGGCTTTCCAAAGTTTTGAATAACCACATTCCCTCCTGTCAAAGAGCCTTTGCACTTACTGTGTAAAATTTTTTATTCCACTTTACCTAGTTAATTCCTATTTATTTTGTAGTTCACAACATATCAGTCATATACTCAAAGGAGCTTTGCCTGATCACACTAGCCAGGTCAGACCTCATTATATGCTGTCATGACTCCATGGACATTGTGCATTCTTTTCAATCAGACCATTAATCCAACAATCATGTTTTTATCTCCAGTGCTAATTAAAAAAACACTTGGCACATAATAGCTATTCATTACCTATTTGTGTAATGAAAACAGAATGGATAGATAGGTAAGGTCAACCAGAGGGACTGTATAACGTGAGAATAACAGTGGGACAAGATTTGGAACCCTGAAGAAAGACTGAGGGGTTGGACAAAGGAAGTAGAGGCGCTGAAGGGAGACTGAGGAGAACCAGCCAGAGAGAAGAGGGACACTAGGAAAGCATAGTGTCATGCAGCATCCCAAGCAGGACAGTGGTCAGTGCTGTCAAAAGCAAGGAAAGTAGGGCTTGAAAAGTGGCCATTGGGCTAGTAACAGAAGTAGTTGGCAATTGAACGGCCTCAAAGTGCGGAGGTAGAAAGGGAATGGGAGGGAGGTTAAAGAAGGTGAAGGAATGAAATAATGTGTGTAGATAATTCTTTGAAAAAAATTGTGAAGGGAACGAGAGTGATAACTACAGGAGAATGTCAAAGTCAAGATCTTTTTACAGTTTGTTTTTTTACCACTTTAGATGGGAAAAACAGCATACAGTATTTAAATGAAGAAGAAAGGGAGAACATTTTTAAGAATTAGGAAGGATACCTGTAATCCTAGCACTCTGGGAGGCCGAGGCGGGTGGATCGCTCAAGGTCAGGGGTTTGAAACCAGCCTGAGCAAGAGCGAGACCCCGTCTCTACTAAAAGTAGAAAGAAATTCATTGGACAACTAAAAATATAGGAAAAAATTAGCCGGGCATGGTGGCGCATGCCTGTAGTCCCAGCTACTCGGGAGGCTGAGGCAGAAGGATTGCCTAAGCCCAGGAGTTTGAGGTTGCTGTGAGCTAGGCTGATGCCACAGCACTCTAGCCAGGGCAGCAGAATGAGACTCTGTCTCAAAAAAAAAAAAAAAAAGAATTAGGAAGGATAATTGTTAGTAAGACAGATCAGTTATGTGTCCTTTTCAAGTATTAGGGACCATGTCAAACATTTTACAGTCAGATTTTAATCTCTGTGATAGCTTATGAATGCAATAAGTATCCTCATCTGTAAAATGTTGATCCATTTTATAAATGAGAGAACTGAGGCATGCGAGATGGGATAGAATCTTGAGCCCTGGTGGAATTAGCAGAGGTAACCCTTTAACTTCTACAGGACGGCAGGGGGCTAGGATGGCCATGGGTGCAAATGTTTATAGGTGGGGGGCTAGCATGTCGTTAAAGAACATTGGCTTGGGAAAGCCTAAGGGCAGATTTCGGTTTATAGCCCAGCTCTATTGGCTTCAAAAATTTCAGAAAGTAACAACTTCTTTCGGCTTATTTCTTCTTAAATAGGAATAATAATAGGATCAGAAGATAACAGTGTGATCATTGTGATTAGTTAATATGAGTAAACTAATAGTGGCTGAGCCTCATTGGTTTTTAATAAGCAATAATGGCACTGTTGGTGGGAATATAAATGAGTACAGTCATTATGGAGGTTCCTAAAAAAATTAAAAATAGTACTACCATAAAATCCAGTAATCCCACTATTGGGTATATATCCAAAGGAAATGAAGTCAGTATGTCGAAGAGATACCTGCACTCCCATGTTTATTGGAGTACTGTTCACAGTAGTCAAGATGTGGAATCAACCGAAGTGTCCATCAAGAGATGAATGGATAAAGAAAATGTGGTATATATACATAAGAGGATACTATTTAGCCATAAAAAAGGATGAAATTCTGTCAGTCACAGCAACATGGATGAGCTTGGAGGACATTATTTAAGTGAATTAAGCCAGGCACAGAATGACAAATACCGCTTGTTCTCACTCACGTGGAAGCTAAAAAAGTTGATCTCATAGGAGAGAATAGAATAGTGGTTACTAAAGGCTGGGAAGAATGGGGGGGAGAAGGGGATAGTCAAAGGTTGGTTAATGGAAATAAAAGCACAGCTAGGTGGGAGGAATGAGTTCTAGTGTTCTATAGCACTAAAGGATGACTATAATTAGCAATTTATTGAATATTTTCAAATAGCTGTTAGAGTGGATTCTGAATGTTCCCAACACAATGATGTTTGAAATCATTGATATGCTAATCACCCTGATTTGATCAGTACACGTTGTATACATATATCAAAATATCACACTCTACCCCATATGTACAATTATGTGTTAATTAAAATTAATAAAAGCAAAACAAAACAAAAAAATAAGTACTAATGGGAGACAAGGTCCTCTGAATGGTAGCAAGCATGGGGGTACTGAGGATGAGACAGGGCTAAAGTGCTGGGGCCAGAATTCAAGGAATGCCCTCTTAAGGCACAACTGTTGCCAACTGTGAGGCATTAAAATGTTTTAAAAGACATTTACATCTGATTTATGTGGTAGAAAAAGAAAAACTTAGCCGGGTGTGGTGACATCTGCTTATAATCCTAGCTACTGAGAGGCTAAGCCAGGAAGATTGCTGAGCCTGAGAGTTTGAGTTTGCAGTGAGGTATGATCACGCCACTGCACTCTAGCCCTGGTGACAGAACAAGACTCTTGTCCAAAAAAAAAAAATTTAGAAAAAGAAATGTAGGCCAGGTGCCGTGGCTTACGCCTGTAATCCTAGCACTCTGGGAGGCCGAGGTGGGCGGATCACTCAAGGTCAGGAGTTCGAAACCACCCTGAGCAAGAGACCCCCATGTCTACTAAAAAAAATAGAAATTAATTGGCCAACTAAAAATATATAGAAAAAGCCGGGCATGGTGGCGCATGCCTGTAGTCCCAGCTACTTGGGAGGCTGAGGCAGAAGGATTGCTTGAGCCCAGGAGTTTGAGGTTGCTGTGAGCTAGGTTGATGCCACGGCACTCTAGACCAGGCAACAAAGTGAGACTCTGTCTCAAAAAATAAAAAAAGAAATTTAGTTGCAAAGTGTATGTAAGATGACTGACATAGAGTCACCATTTAAAGGCAGCATGGCCCAACTGCAATATACACTTCGTAATCAGAACTAAGTTTGAATTAGAGTTCTCTTATTTCCAGGCTGAGCAATCTTGAGGCAAGATCCACTTGACAGTGAACAGCGTGTGATTTTTTTTCATTTTTAGCACCTCATCCTTTTCCGCTATAAAATGACACTGTCGTCTACTTTGATGCCTGTGGTGGGTAACAAGATCTATTGATAGGTTGTCTGGCTGGCACATAGTAGGCATTGACAGTGAGGTCAGCCACCTCTTAACTGGGTTCCTGTTGATCCTGCTTTTCCTATAGAATGGGACAAAAGTAATGCCTTACTCCCTGCTGTACTACTGAGGGACTTTTCCCTTGGTAAAGTATTCCCTTGTGTTAGTATTGAGTTATGAGCCAGTTGTTTGGCAATAATAAATATTAGATGAGTAACTGGCAGATTCTCTGCAAAAGGCTGATATTTACATGTTTGATCAAATAGCTATTGAGTGATAGCAGAATAGGTGTTTTCCCTGAAATGTAATAGATTCTATTTTACATGTTGCAAGGCTTTTTGTTCTAATGGAACATGACTCCCAATAGTAGCAGATATGCATCCAGCCTTGAAAACTGGGAACTTTTTTTTAGGATTATGAGTGAATGCACTTTCTACGCTATTCTAAATATTTGTGAGGGGAGCAAAAATAGTCTTTTCCCTTCCCTCTTATCCTAACTTGCAGGGAAGGGTAAAGTGTAAGGTAAAGCCCTTTTGGGGTTTTTTGCTTTGTTTTGTGCTCAGCATTGTGTAGGTGAATGGAGTGTTGTCTAGTAAACAGAACCTGGGCTTTTGAGGTTTGGGCTCTGCATCTTTGTCAGCTCATTGCATTGTGAAAGTTAACCTTTCTGAACCTTAGCTTACTCATCTTCTCTCATAGGGTTGTTGGAGGGAGAAAATAAAAAAACATTATAAAACATATATATATGAACAATTATATAGAGTGTATATAGGGCCTGGCATGTTTTAAGATACTCAATAAATATTTATTTTATGTGTACACCAAACTGGAACCTTGCTATAATCTTTTTCTTTTGCTCTTTTGAGCTGAAACAGTGTCTTAGAGTGCTACAATTTTTATTACCATGAAAAGTTAAACTCACATGATGAGCCATTATATACTTAGCATCATTATGAACAATTGGGTATGAGTATAATGTAACCCACTTTAAAAAAATGTGTACTTTGAATATTTTTTTTTTTAAGACAATGTCAATGTTGCCAGGGCTAGAATGCAGTGGCATTATCATAGCTCACTACAACCTCAATTTCCTGGGTTCAAGCAATCCTCCTGCTTCAGCCTCCCTAGTAGCTGCGACGACAGGCACGCCACACCTGGCTAATTTTTTGATGTTTTTGTAGAGATGGGGTCTTGTTTTGTTGCTCAGGCTGGTCTCGAATTCCTAAGTTCAAGCAATCCTCTCACCTTGGCCTCCCTGAATACTAGGATTACAGGTGTGAGCCACCATGCCTGGCCTGTTTTGAATACTCTTAAAGGCAGCATTCCTTTTAGGTAAAGTTTATTTAGAGGCACATGCAAGCCATTTAGGGGTAAGCTTGGAAAATAAGTTGGCAGGTGAAGTTGACTGTAATCCTCATTTTCATCTACTGGATACATTCACAAAGTAACAGGAAAGCATGTTCTCAGTGGCTTGTTCACTGATTCTAAAGGAAACTCCAAGACATTTCATCGGAAGGAATTGTATAGTAAGGTGACTATTTTAAGAACAATCACAGCTACTTGGGACGCCAAGGCAAGAGGATCACTTGAGCCCTGGAATTTGAGGTTGCAGTGAGCTATGATGACGCCACTGTGTTCTAGCCCAGGCAACAGAGCAAGACCCTGTCTCAGAAAAAAAAATCAGTTCTATTTACAATTACCTTTTGTATTTGTTTTATTCAATAAGATCAACAATTAAATATTACATTGTATTGTTCAGATGTAGTGAATGAAAGTATTCAGTGATTTACTAATTTAAATTTTTAACTTCTAAGTTCCTCATAATTAATCTTATGGATAAGTGAGTAAGTTTGCAATTTTATCCTTAGGTGTTTTGTTTTCTTTTTTTCTCCTATTTCTGTCAGATGGACAGTGGCTATAATACGCAGAATTGTGGAAGCAATACTATGGATATAGTTGGGACAGAAAGTTACTGCAAAGAAAGTGATGTACAAACTTTTGAAGTGGAGACTAAATCTCAAGCTTTTAATATAAAGGTATGGAGAAAATATAAAGTTTAATATACTTACTAAATGTGACTTTTTTCCACATATTTTCCCACATTCTGTTTAAAGTTTTTTAATTATCTATTTATCCGTTATTTTATCTTCATTTTATTTAACAGTGGGAGAGGGTGGTTTTTAAATCAAAACACTTCACTTTTCAAACTCTTCCACTATGGGAGAGTAAGAGAAGAGGCTGTAGGAGAGGGAGAACTAGTTCAACTTTGGAATGGTGCTTGAAATCAGCTCCTTAAGATTAAAAGGAATACAAGAGTCAAAGATTTTTGCTTCTAATATTGATTTTGCTGTCTTTGAACTATTTCAAAAAGACAGCTCAAAGCTGTACTTAAAAAATTTTTCATTTGGGAATAGTACAATTGAGAGACTATATCAAAAGCACTAAAAGGTAAGGCTGTTTTCTTAAAATCCAGTTGCCTTTATAGAGTTTAGTTGTTCTAAACAAGATAACACAAGTATCTTACATACTACAAAGTGTCTACATAATACAAAGGTGGTATAAGGACATTTACTGAACCTTCTAGATATTATGGTTATTGACTATATATTCATACATGAAAAAAACCCCTAATTTTAGGCACTAGTGAGGACAGTCTTTGATTTTACGTGCCAATTTATTCATAAAGCACTAAACAGCAAGAGTGCAACTGAATGCAACTCTACAAAAGAAGTTTAATGGAGAGGCCACCTTAATTTTCCTTGCCTCCATTCTGCCTTTCTGTTATATTAACATATAGTGTTGGAACAGGTCTCTTCTAAGATTAACTTGAACAAAGCCCATCCCGTTTCAGGAGGTAGGGTTATAGTTATACATCTAAATATAAGTAAGTATTAAGAAAGGGAGGATTCTTTTTGATACAGAATATTAATTTGTAAAAAATGCTCTCTTTTCTGTCCCTTTAGAGTTAAGCTAAAGAAATCTGCCTTCAGGTTTTTACAACAGTTCAGATCATAGTTGCATCCTTGAATGGTCCTATTTAAACTGAAAACAAGGTATTTTCTTTTCACAGCAAGAACACACAACACAAAGGTGTTGGATGGAAACAGCAAGTCCTTCTCAATGCAGCAGTCCATAGAATACCTCTATCAGAACCAAAGACTGTGGCAGAAGAGCTCTTCACATATTTTTATGCACAGGATCAATAATGTGATGGTGCCTGGGAAAGAACTGCTTCAAGTAACATGCTTATTAGCTTTCTTTCCCTCCTGAATGTGAAAAATCAAGGGCTTAATTTAGTGATATAGGAACAAGACAAAAGCTCCTGGAACTTCAAGTTACTGAATTATAAGTTTATTTTTTATCAATAAATATTTTTATACTGACCTTGAGTGATGTGTTTAACAATATAAAATTGTGACCAAGCTGATTGTTCCTGTCCTACAGGGTCAGTGAACTGCTTATTAAACCTTACCGATAGCACTGAATTTAGCAGTTCTGAGAACATGTGAAAATAAGTTAAAACTAAAGGCACTATATTTTTACATTAAAAAACTTGTCTGCAATGAATTATAACCTATGTGAAAGAAATGTTTAGATATAAAACATACTTATTAAAGAGGTAGAAAGGAAGTTAAACGGGTTTCTTAAAATTTTAGTTCTTGGAACTATTTGTTCATTTCTGTGGGGAAAATTCTTAGTTCCAGTGATAACTGCTCTAGTTACTACTTTTAAACATATTAATACTAGAAAGGTAGTACTAGCAGCAGCATGATATGTATTGTTATCTGTGGGGTAAATGTGTGGTGCTCAGAATAAAATATACCTCCATCCCTAGGATAAAGACATCCTTTCCAGGTCAAACTTGGCTAAGGAGAGGAATAACCAGGAGAAACAATGGAAACTGGGGAACACTGGAGTTTGTGTAAGGCTTGTGATGTAACAGTTGGGCTGATATATAAGTTCAATGCAATTATTTTTTTAAAAAACTTACATCCACATTGGGAGTAGATAAGCATATGGTTTGTTTGGAAATACTTTTGGAGAATATATATTTATATTTGCAAACCACCTTTTAAACTGTCTCCATCAAAAGGAAATAATAATTCATTTGTAGCCCTAGGAAATAAAGACATATTATCACTGTGTCATTTTCTCCTTACTCCGTAAGGTACTCTGTACCTTGTGAGCGTATTGCTGATATGTGCCTCCTCGTGTACCTGGCTCATCCTCTTCACCAACAAACACACTAACCATGAAAACCATCAGCCATTAGGTCCATGGCTAAAGATACCGCATTGGAAAGTTAAATCTTAATCACATAGGCTTTAGACTCGACATAAATTTACCTAAGAACAACCACGGTACATAAGAGGAATCCTAGGTCCTAAGGGTAGGAGCCTCCCTGGCTGTTGTTTTCTTAATAGCACAAGTCAAGAAATAAAGAACAAAGTAGTGAATATAACCTGGATTCAAATTTTTTCTGTCACTGGCTACTTGATATAAACTTCAACTTTCTCTTCTGTTAAATGGAGAAAATAGTCCTGCCTTAGAGGGCTTTTTGAGTTTTAAATGAAATACTCCAGGTGAGCTGCTTAGCATAAGAACTTATACTAGAAACAAAACATTCTACATTACCAAAGAGGCCTTAGAGGAAAGTAACAGGGTCTGTGATAATCTTGAACTACTCAATTAGGACTAATGCCTGAATTAGGCATACCTTATAACTGAGACACAAGAAAACAAACTTGGACAAATAACAGATATAAGGTCAGTCATGGCTTTACTCTCCCAGGAAGCCCCCTTTTCCTCTATTGCAAGTAAACTATGGCCTGGAGGCAAAAAATTTTAAAGTCATTGGCGGAAAAGGAGTCAAATGAGTAATATTTTGTTGACACATGAAAAGTAATCATGCAGTGCATAACTACACGTGGATTAACTATATGTATGGATGGTTTACTCAGTACCAGGAAACTGGAAAAAAAATCAATCAACAAAAATTAAGTGCTTAAATGATTGTAAATATTGTAATTATACCCACTTAGTATACCAGCTGATTTATTTGCGAATCTTTTCTCATTTTACTGCAAGCTCCTTGAAGGCAGAGTTTGTTTACTTGACTGGTGATGAATCTGGTACACTGTTAAGTGCTTTAGAAATTGAATAAGGAAAGTCAAGTGTTTTAAGGTAACCCTATCACAAAATATCTTAAAAACACCAATTTAATCATTACTAATCTCTGGTTAACAAGAGAAGTAGTTAATCTGACACACTAAATTATAATGCTTATTTTAATCTGTTCCTTTTATTGTGTCCTTAAATAATTTCTGCTCTCCAATATAATCTGATATAATCACATTTTAAAAGTCACTAGTTGTCTGGTTTTTTATTTTATAAGTAACAAGATATAAACATTTACAGTACCATCTCTATTCTTTCTTTGAGCTCTAATGTCTTATCTTGGGGAGACATTGGAGCTGAAGTTCAAGGATGATGATCACACTTCTTACCTGGTAATAAGAAAAACAACCATTTTCCCAGTAAGGTAAAATATTCTATTTCTTGCCTTTCTACCAATTCCCAAACATTAATAGCTGTTTGAGGAGGCTTATTTTTTTTTTTTTTTTTAAAAAAACACAGTAAGAAACCACTTAACATAATTAGGTAAATTAAAGATGGCAAAAGAGATTACATACCAAACATTGACAGCTGCCAAGATTTAGAAAGAAGAAATTGTTGTCTGCTTCTAAAAATGTTCTTTTCTCTATAAGAAAATGATAGCTTTTTTCCTACCAATATTAAACAATCAATGTACTTATGCAAAATTAATCTGCTCAATGAGCAGATGAGTGCTCCATTTAAATGATCTTTACAGATCCCTGAAGTTGCTATCCTGTCACTATATTTAAGTAATGGATATTCAATTGAATTCTTCTGCATAAATAGTTCTGTTCAACCCAGAAATGAAGTAGTATGATAGGACAGAGTCTCAACAGTTCAATAAAAATGCAAATTTCTAAAATTACTAACATGTACTTAAAAGTAACAAACTGTATCACACACTTAGGTTTAGAAGTGTTCCAAGTTTTTTTTTTTTTTTTTTTAAAGGAAACCAATCTGAAGTATTTTTGTTGAAGGTAGCTATTTTTTGAGCTTCATCTTCTTTCTCTCTGGTTCATTAGGGTCCATGTTTGAATTATCAGTAGAAATGCTTATTCCTGGTATCTAAAGTAATGCAAATAGGGAAAAATAAAGTGATTAAAAGCATAAAATAAAAAATATCATCTTCCCCTTCCCTATGGCTACTTTTCAAGTTTAAAAGGATGCAAGAGTAGAGAGGGGGAAAGGGGTTTTACAAAGTAGATATACTTAAGACACAGTGATAGTGGTTCAGAAACTTAAAACGTAGACATGGTCTCAGAGGTCAGAAACCTGTCACTTGGGAAGTGTGTTTTTCAGTGTAAAACAGCCTTCCCCATGTTCAGTTTTCCCTAGTGGAGCCACTGTGACTGATGGCATCAGAGGCCTCTGGTGTGTTGGGGCAGAACCAGTATCTTAGGTGAAACACTTACACTTACTTCATCTTCAAAAGTGAAAATTTCAAAACTCCTAGAGAAAAAGGACAAGGCAGGAGAACTGAAAGACCTTTTATTTGAGCACGAAAGGCCTCAGAACAATCTCAGATGTCTGGCATCTTCAGATGGCCCAAGGAAATTAGTGAGAAAATAGGACATGCTATGCAAATATTTGGCCTCCACAGTAACAGGATTCCCTCTAACGTTAAACAGAAATAACGTAACTATATCCTTCTTTTCGACAAAATATATACTGTTTGTTCCATCGCAACACGGAAATTGTAAGTTTGGTCTTACCTGTGGTTCTACCAGGGACATTCTGATTTTCTGATGCTGAAGATTAGAAGAGTCTAACATGATTTTTACTTTAACTTTATCAAATATATGGAACACTGTATCTTCTACTTTCAGTGAAGGTATCTAAACAAAACACAGTTTGTCACTCTTAATTACTTTCTTACATTTGAGGTTTTGTTCTAATTCTTTACAGTTTATCTTTCATAGTAATTTAAAAGTTTAAATTTCAAAATTACTTCCATATTAATAAGCCTCTGGGTATTCAGTATAACAAAAACCACAAGCCTAGTAGTCTCACATAAATATGACCTATTTATATGCATACTTTCTCCTTTTATTAATGTGGTCCCAATATATATTCATTAATCTCAGGTTTCTTGCCCTACTATTTGCAAATTGTTGGTCTAATAGAGGAGCATAAAGGCACTTTGGCTATTTTTTGTTTTGTTTTGTTTTTAAGTTCCCAGATGCCATTAAGAAACCACAAAGATACTTTGGATGGAATTTATTGTTTAAATATTCTCTCAGAGTTGTAGTTATAAGGTTAGGGGTGTAGGGAGTGTGGCAGTCAACAAAAATTTCCTTTAACTGACACTGAAAGTCAATTAAAAAAACTTCCTTCCCTAAACTATAAGCAACCATTTATTCCTTTAATCTGTCTGTCCACCTGGGGCAAAACTTTACATGGTATGTAAAAAAAAAAAAAAGGACATGTGTATGTGGGGAGATATACAGAGGTGAGAAATGGTGAGTAAAACCATAGCTTAGTTGGCATAATTAAACGTAGATTTTCTGGCATGTAGAGATTTAGATAAATTCTGTAAGGTACAAAAAATAATTTTATACTATATGTCCCATTTGCGAACTGTCAAAGAAAAAGTGCCCCCTCAAAAGAACACAGAAACATTAGAAACACTGTACCTCATCATCATAAATAAGCTGTGGCTTTGGCTTGTCCTTTTCTTCAAAAAAGACTGTACCTTCTAAGCCATACTTTGGAATTAACACCACAATAGCATTCTTTCTTACAAATAGAATATAGGCTTCTTCACTTACTATTCCTTTGCTTTTGAAAAATAACTGTAAAGTAACATACAACATTATTAAAAATAGCCTTAAAATATTTTGCAAGTAAAAACTTTTTGAAATTAAAAAACAAACAAAACATCTCTTACGTTACTGCTAAAAGGCAAATACCTGGGTATGAAAAGCCACCGATGCACGTTGGGCGTATTGAGCCATTTTGTGCCGAAAATTGAGATTTTTACATATATCTGCAAGCTTATGTTTGTCTGTCAACTCTGGATAAGTACAGTCGGCCCCGATAGCCACAGCCAACAGCCGATGAACAATGATGTCCGCATATCTAGATGAATGAAAGAGAAATAAGAACCATGATATGTTAGTATTAAAATGTCTTTTTTAAATTCAAAATTATTTTCTACCTCCTTTAATTTCTTTTCTTTTTTTTTTTTTTTTGAGACAGAGTCTCATTCTGTTGCCCGGGCTAAAGTGCCATGGTATTAGCCTAGCTCACAGCAACCTCAAACTCCTGGGATCAAGTGATCCTCCTGCCTCAGCCTCCCAAGTAGCTGGGACTACAGCTGTGCCACCATGCCTGGCTAACTTTTTCTATATATTTTTAGTTGGCCAATTAATTTCTTTCTATTTTCAGTAGAGACGGGGTCTCGCTCTTGCCCAGGCTGGACTCGAACTCCTGACTTCAAGCGATCCTCCCGCCTTGGCCTCCCAGAGTTCTAGGATTACAGGCATGAGCCACTGCGCCTGGCCTATCTCCTTTAAGTTCATAAAGAAAAAAATACCTTCTGATGGGTGAAGTAAAATGTGTGTATATTGGGGATGCCAAGCCATAGTGATGAAAATCATTATCCATCCCAGAACAGAAGTACACAGCTTGCATCATACAGCGAGTGGCTAATATTCTTAACAGGGTGTTTAGATATGGGAAAGTAGGAGATTCAGCCCGGTCCAGAGAGTCAGCCAAAGACTTGGCTGTATCAGTCTTAATTTCCAAATTCTGTGAATAAAAAGGTGGTAAAGAACATTATATTAAACATTTCTAAGTCAGTACCATCATATCTTCAATATAACTAATCAGATTGAACAAACATAGTGTTTTTGTTATTTTTCTTCCATTCAAAGTAAGGTAGAGGCCAGAAACAAAACAGTACTGGTCACTATAGCTCAGTCAGAACAATGTTCAGTCAGAACAATGTTCTGATTCATCAAATTGATCTGCTTTAATCTACCTTAGGGAAATAAAAAATACTTAAATCATTCTTCCTCTACCTAGGTCTTAAGCAGAAATTAGACAATAAGAGAAAATCCCTCAATTTATAGAGTAAGTTTTAGAGCAGAAGAGTGAGAAGCTGATTCAGTTCTGATAGACAGAGGTAGGCCATAGAAAGGTCTGAGCCAAAATCAGAAATCAATGCCATCCTGTTAGAATAATGCCCTGTAATCTACTGCTATTCCTTCCAGCTCACTCCTGACCAAGTGATCCAAGAAACAGGGCCTGACTGGATGCTCCAAGAAAAAGCATTGTAAGCCATAATCACTCCAGGAGTAACTATGCCTACATAAAAGTCTACTAATCAGAGGCAGGGCTGAGAAAATGGTGACCTTTCTGTATTTTCCCTCTTTTCTATGTATGCAATAGATAGACTTCTTTCTTAGACATGATATGAAGAGGGCTTAGCTGAGTTGAAGTACAGCGAAAGACGACAAATTATATGTAAATTCCCAAAGCTAAGCAGTTCACAGAAGCCAAGAAGCAACACAGGCATAAAAAATGTGTAAAAGCACAGATGTGGAATAACTTTACATGTCCAAGACACTGCAAATAACTAAGTCTAGAACATCTGGCTTTAGCATAGGGGACTCTTTAAAGACATTAAAAGATTTTATTAAGCAGATGACTTCAATGTAGAAATAGATGAACACATCCAAGTTAGATATTTTTTTTCATCAAAAGAACCACTGACAGAATTCTGCATCGAGAAACAACAAAACTTACGGAGATGTGAATATAAATTATTCGGTGCAACGGATAGATCATAACACAAATACAAATGATTCTTCACACTATAGGACATTACCTTTGACTTAGCTGCCTTAACAAGAATTTCATAATTTGATGGAGGTGGAGCAGGATGTTTTCGAAGGAGGGCGTGTTCAGAAAATTCTTCATGAATTTTTTTTGCAACAGAGATATTGGCAAGTAACATAAATTCTTCCACCATGGAATTTGTTTCTCTGCCAATGGAAAAAGCATTAAACCTTAAAAAAGAGAATCTGAGACTTCTATGTATATTTACTCACTAGATTACCTTTTATACCAACAAGGTTATGGCATTTCTTATGTAAAGATTTATGTGTTGTGCACATGTATATTTTAAAAATCTTATGGCTCTTTCATTTCTCAGTTACTATGCTAACAAATTCTTATTATGCATCTACTGCACAAGTAAATCTTATGTGCCAGAGGAGACTTTACAAATTATACTCAAAAAAACCCAGAAGCTTTACTAACTCTATTAATATATAAAATTTAAAACATAAGCATTTCTACCTCCTTTTACTAGGTCCAAAGAAATTTTTATTTAACTATAAATCCATAAAAATAGAGTTTACCAAGAAGAATTAAAAGCTACTTAGGTTATATAAATTTTGGCTTGAAAAACTAAAACTTTCACCCATAAATCACTCAAATGAAGAGATTATATTTACAATAGCTAATTTGACTTATTATGGGCCAGGCATTATGCTGTAAGTATATACATATATCCCCCCCCCCGACTTCTACACACTGCTTTACAGATGAAAAAATGGAGGATGTGCAACATTATTCTCTTGCTCAAGATCTGAGTTATTACAAGCCTCAGATTTCATCTATATAATCTGACTTCAAAGCTCTTAACCAATTTGTTGATATTGTTTTTATTCCATGTAGTTATTCTACGTATGTTTTAAAGCTTAGCTTACTAAATGATCTGCCTTCTGTTTATATAGTGCTTTCTTTGTTCCAAGTCATTGAACATGCATTATTAATCTTTGATTCATGTTTCCATTTTTAATAACATCTTTTAACTTCTTGACAAGATTCCTAAAGTACATTAATTTTTAAAATATTAGGAAGACCTCCAATCATACGAGGACAATCTCTAGGGAAAAATGTGTTTTTTCTCTTGGTAAGAAATGGGTGATATCCTTTGGCAAAGCTAGAGTCAACATTTTCCTCAAAAAAGCTCCTAGAACTGGGCTCATTGTTAGTATTTTTTTTTTAAGACACAGGGTCTCATTGTTGCCCAGGCTAGAGTAGAGTGGTGCAACCATAGCTCATTGTAACCTCGAATTCTTGGCCTCAAGTGATCCTCCCACCCCAGCCTCCCCAAAGTGTGGAAATCACAGGTGTGAGCCACCATGCCCAGCTTCATTGTTAGTATTAACATTAGATGTATTTGCACAGAAGTACCCCACTAAGGAACTTTTTAATTGTAGCTCTAAAGCACATACTAGTCCCAAGTAAAAAAATCTAAGTATATTCTCATTTTTAATTCTTGTCATCTACTGGAAAAGTGTATGTGCACGTTTAATTTCAGAATTACCTTATATAACAAGCATGGAAAGAGGCCTAAACTCTAATCAAAACTACCCTTGCTTCCTAAATCTCAACTAAAGCAATAAAAGAAAATAAAAGCTAATATCTGTGTACTCTTCACAATGCTCTATGAAGTAGGTACCATTATCAATCATAGACAATTTATAGACAAATAAATTGAGTCATAGAGAGATTAAAAAAAAAAAAAAAAACTTGTTGAAAGTAGTAGTGGCAGAAGTGAGATCCAAACCTAGAGAATCTGGCTTCAAGCCCATGGTCTTAATCACTATTCTATCCTACCACAGTATATTCTATATTTAACACTTAAGAAAGTAATCACAACAATCTTCTTTTACTTACCATAACTATTACTAGTCAAGTTCTAATATATCATACATCAAAGCAAATGAATTCAAATTAGAAATTTCTATCATACTACTAATCCCAGTTTTATATGAGAAAAACTAAAGAGATCAAATTTACTTTTCTATATTTTATAAGCCAAGAAAATCTACAGAAATCATAACTCTAATGGAAAGAGATGTTTGGATATGTTTTAGTAAATAATATATGCACTAAACATTACATTTAAATTCAAAATCTTATCTACTGCCCATCAAAAAGTAGCATACCTAAGTTCTTTGGTCTGCAGATCTATAGGATCATGAGTTTCACTGTCCATGTGGAATCGAACTTCGGGAGAAGAAAGAGTCAAAGCCCTAAATAAAAAATAAAGAGGTAAATTTCAAGTGAGCCAATAACAGAGACAAAATTCTGGAAATGATTCTT
The DNA here is from genome assembly GCA_963574885.1 of Lepilemur ruficaudatus. Classification (NCBI taxonomy): domain Eukaryota; kingdom Metazoa; phylum Chordata; class Mammalia; order Primates; family Lepilemuridae; genus Lepilemur; species Lepilemur ruficaudatus. The sequence continues at coordinate 52,510 of CAUYRT010029021.1, forward strand.
TTAAAACAGAAAATGACTATATCAAGTGTGTTAAGTTGCTCTTCTGAAGGCTTTACGACTATCTGCTAAGTTTTATGCTCTATTTTTATGAACAGCTTAGTATTTTAGAGACCCCAAATGCATTTAACTAGAAAGGACAACAGCAACTCAATAAAATCTGAGTCCCCGTGCTTCTGAAGGTTTGAATATCTTCTTTGTGTAAACTACAGTTTTTACTGAGCTACATTGGTTTGTAATCACTTTTACAAAAATAAATAAGGTGATTGGCAGTATTTTATTTTTTACAGAAAACAATATACTGGGGCTAGGGGACAACGAAGGAGGCGCAAAAGGAAAGCTGTCATGGGTTAATAAGATGTCATTTTTTTGCTGATTGTTTTCTTAATTTTCCCTGAGACTGAGAAGAATCAATGATATGTTTTACCAATAGATGACCATCTACTTAAAAAATTAAAAATACAGACTGTTTCTGAAGTTAAAAAATCTTTCCCAATTTTGAGAAGCTATTATACAAATGCAAATTCTTACCTTAAAACAATCAAAATAAATCTGGCTTCAATTTGTGTTTAAAAACCAATTATTTACTTGGTTTTTAAAAGAAGTTTTTCTTTTTTTTCTATATATTTTTAGTTGGCCAATTCATTTCTTTCTATTTTTAGTAGAGATGGGGTCTTGCTCTTGCTCAGGCTAGTTCTGAACTCCTGACCATGAGCGATCCTCCAGCCTTGGCCTCCCAGAGTGCTAGGATTACAGGCGTGAGCCACCACACCCAGCCTAAAAGAATGTTTTCTAAAAATTATCCCATTATACAAATTTTCTTCTGATGCCTGGCATACTGTAAACCTTCAATAAAAAAAATTGTTGGATGATGTGTCATTTTGTGTCACAGAAACTCAATTATATTTCTCCTGCATGTAAGTGACAAGGCTGAGCAAAAACTTTGCTCTAGTTTGATAACTTTGACTGGCTTTTAATGCATCCAAATTATCTGTACAGTTTCAAGTTTCATATTTAGGATATGAAAAATTCCCAGAAAACTGAGGTTGTTAGTAGAGACAGGTGTGGCTCAGCATTAACTACCTAGAATACTGTCGAATGGAACACTCTGTAGTGATGGAAACATTCTACACCCACATTGTCCAATATGGTAGTCATTAGCGACATGTGGCTACTGAGTACCTGAAATGTGGCTAATAATACTGAGAAACAAAGTTGTTAATTTTATTTAATTTTAATGAATTTAAACAGGCATATCTTATGAAACAGTGCATGTGTAGGGTTTGCACTCCCCAACAAAAACACTTTTAGTAACAGTTTGGTGACCTTATCCTGGATGGGGATGGGAACCCAGAAACCAACATCTGAAAGGTTCAAGTACTTGGTTTTCTCAGATAGCTGATGACATCTTTTAAGAATCAAATTTCTTTTAACTGCTTTCTTTCAACAAGTTTAACACTCCTTACCTTAAGCCTTTTGCAGTTAGGTAAATGCCACAACATAATAGCTAGAAGACCCGAATCTGCTCCTTGCTATCAGATCTTTGGGAAGACTGTTTCTATGTAACTTTTAATTGTTTAAAAAATGAAGGAGCTGAATTAGATAATCTCTAAAATCTCTTCCAAATCTAAAGTGCAAGGAGGACTTCATCTACATTTATTTAAACATCTGAAAACCAATGTTCAATCTGGAAACTCATTTCTAATTAAAATTAGAAATAATCCATATAAATCTCAAGAAGTTCTTGCCTTCCTGGAATTTGTTCAAGATCTCTAAGTCAAACACATCATTTTTTGGCACAGCAAATTACAAGGAAAGAACTCCAGGGTAGCTAGAAGAAACGGGAGTCTGTATGTACTCTATTAAATAATTCATCATTGTCCATGATAAAACAATTTAAACAGTCCACAAATTATCTTCATACTGTGATAAATGCATTAAGACATCCTTATAGATATCTTTGAAATATACCCCTTTTCAATTCTTCTTTTCTTCAGAATTTTGGCTAGTTGATTTAGTCCACGGAGACTAGTGGTAATATCGTCATTCATGGCTGCTGAATCAATTCTCATCTGTGCTTCGGCGTATGTAAGTGATGCCTAAAAAAGAAACTATATGTTAACATAACTCTTACAAATGATAAAAACTGGTTTACTATGTTCTCACATTTCCACTACATAAAATTCACGATTTCAGATAACCTAAAATCTGTAACGAAAGAGATATTCACACCTATAATATTTATTTATACTTCACATCTATAATTTCTGGTTCATTAACTCTAATCTGAGGCATTACATAACAAGCAAACTTAATAAAAACAAAAATGGCAGTACTGTTAATAAATAAATTGTTTAAATTTTAATTACTTTCATATTTCAATTAGTGTTGAAATACTCAAGTAATACTAAAATAAAATATATAGGCAGGTTAGATGTATTCTCTAACTGTAAAATGAAATTCTTTCCAGATGATCATTACTCCCCTACTCATTGGCAAATAATTAAGAATACTGTATGAGTCTAGACTTCATGTTGTGCAGTATATCATTAAGTACTTAAAAATGGGACAAATCATAGCAGAAAAGATTTAAAGAAATCTTCAATGACAGTACAAATATACCAATATTAACTGCTTCTGTTCCTATTTGTCTCCTCATGGTAAACTACCATTTTTTACCTTATTAAAAAGAGTAGCTTCGTAAGTAAAAATTAGAGAAATAGCTAAGAATTTTAGATAATGCAGGTCAGGTCAGATTCCTGGGACAGCTAACTCATCTACTAAGGGCTAAGGGTTCTACTTCTAAAAAATGGTTTATGCTATACATGCACTAAATTGTTTTCATGTACTTTTGCTATGCTGACCAAGTCTAAGAAAATTATAAACTCATTCTTATTTAAAAATCTAAATTTGTGGAGGCTTAGATAATTCACCCATCACTATTTGTCAGTCTAACACTGTTTTCTTTCCAACCACTAGTTATCAAAACAAAGAATGATGCTAAAGGGAAAGAAAAATCAGATGAGTTTAGCAAACAGATCAATAGAAGATAAGGGGTTTAGTAAACCTTGGACAAAAATTTAGGGCAAAATGAAGAGAACAAAAGGGATTCTGGGGAGAAGTACAAAAAAAGGAAAAGGACGAGAAAGACAATCTGGCTCCACTTCTGTCTCAGCACAATGTCAGGCTAGTTCTACTGTAATCCAACTATGATTTATAACATCATTTCTATGAGAAAATGTGAAGATGATGTACATGCTAAACCATTAACCATTTACAAGTAGGAACAACTTCAATCACTGGGGTTTCTGAATTAGGGTATAAAATCATAGTCTTCTCTATTATATAGGCTTTATAAGTTTCTGAATACAGGACAACTACCACATAAACTATTTTCTGAATAACATAATTAAGCAGATAACTAAAAAAAAAATACATTTTGCTGTAACAATGGAGAAAAATTTAACCTTATAAGCCTTACTTTTTCAAATCAATCTAGGAAACTTAAAAGTAACAAGGATTTGAAACATTGGAGATAACCATGAAACTAACCTTTGAATTAATGACACTTTTGGTAAACCTTGTTTTTAAGATTTCAGCATTGTGATTCATTTCCCAAATACATGAAAATGCCAGCCTATGAAGGAAAATAAGACAGTATTGATTAATGGGAATCAATTAAAGTAGTAAACACAATGTTCTTATGAAAAAACATGCATAAATACCTGTCAACATTAGATCTTAAGGAACATAAGTTAGAGCTAAGCAACTCTGGAACCATGTCAATCCTCTGTGAAATACAAAAATAAGTCAAAGATTAGCAAGCTATATCCACAGATTTATTTGAGATTCTATTCTCACATAGCACAAATAGAATTAATTTAATAGGAAAAAAAAGGAGTGTTCTAGTCTTTGTGAATAGGACAATAAGAAAATATCTAAAAGTCTGTTATAAGAAAAGTACCTATACAAAATCGTTGTAAAAGGAAAGCTATGAAAGAAAATTGGACTTCATGCCAGCATATCTAAGTTTAAATCCTCTATACTAATCATTTTGCTATCCTCTGGAAGTTTTAAATCTCTGGTCTGTATAAGTTTGTACTTAATAACTGACATAAACCCTAGTATCTCAATAAATGGACCTTTCTCCAATGTTTAACACTAATTACATGGTGTTTTAAAAGTACTAAAAACAGAAAAACAGAAAAAAGCTTAACTTTCCCCTTTACTTTCATAATTCTTCTCTGTTAAGTTTAGGGGGACCAATCTTGTTATTTAGGTCACCTAATAAACAAAAATTTGCAATATTTTCAGGGATTTAAAACCACTTTATTCTATGTATTTCCCCCAGCGAATCAATACTATTTCAAACCGTAACTGTTCAAGAATTCAAAATTGCGCACAACTGTTAAAAAATTTTAAATTCAGCACATTTACCTTTTCACAAAGATACACAGTTGTTCCTCTTCTGGCTGACTCTTGATCCAAGGCATTTCCTGGCCTAATAAAATGGCTAACATCAGCAATATGAACACCAACCTTAAAAAGATAATAAAAGAGTGTCAATATGCTTAATCCGATAAGTGTACCACTGAAGTCTTTTTTGTTTTTAAATCTGTTTTTTTTTATTTCAGCATATTATGGGGGTACAAATATTTAGGTTACATGTGTTGCCTTTCCCACCCTTCCCCCCCAGAGTCAGAGCTTCAAGTGTGTCCATCCCACAGATGGTGCGCATCTCACTTATTACGTATATATATACCCATCCCCTCCTCCCCGCTCCCATCTGCCCGACACCCGATATATGTTATTCCTATATGTCCACTTAGGTGTTGATCACCACTGAAGTTTTAATGAGAAGAAATGTAGCTACACTGATAAAACAACTCAGTCACATCTACCAATTCAACTTTTGACACATGCCCATTAGTTTCTGCAGCTATAACTATACTTCACATGAGTAATTCACAAACAAATTTTAACCCGGGTCAAAAGAAAACGAACTCAAGAACAGAATTATAATTAGGTAAGAAATCATTACAATTCAAATACCTCCAAATTTCCATTTTCAAGTCCTCTACAATGTAGAGCATCATCTATATCAGTACATCCTGGTGGGTCCACACTACAAACACACAGATACCTCAGGTCTTCTCGGTTTTTCATGTCCTAGAAGATGCCACATTATAAAGAAATAAATTATTTCAGTACTATGACTGCCAACACACAGCTCTTTTGAAATCAGTAATATCTATATAAAAAAACTAGTTTTATATTCTTGATGACAACCACATATTATCATTTGTAACTGGTGGTTTCTCTGCCTTTAAAATATTTGATATATACTAGTGTCTGCCCCTCAGAAAAATTTATCTTGCACTGAAGAAGCAAATGATTTCTGTGATACCTAACAGTGCTTTACCTAACGAATGCAGGGGAGGAGAGACTGTGATTTCTACATATTTAAAAACACACACAGAAATTACGTAAAACTAGCTAGGATATAATAACTTATAAAGGCACTGTGAATTCTTTTCAACTTACCTTTTCAGTAATGTTCCAAGGCATCTTTGGCAGAAAGCTAAGAACAGCCTGTGAAAAGGGTTGATGGGGAACATCATGCTCAAGTAATAAAACTTCCGTTTCAGTCTCTTTCTCTCCAACATCGCCTAAATTTTTTACGAAGTGTCCCTAAAATCAAAAGCTATTATTAGAAAGGCCTATTTTATAGCTAATTTACATTGTATATTAAATTCTTCAGCATTTATATATTGCCTCCCTATGTCTAAATGTTCCCTAACAATCTCTTAAAATGACCCTTTCGCAAGTAAAAGGTGAAAATGACAAGACTTCTCAACTAATTTATGATAGATACTTCAAGAGGGCTCAGTTCTTATATCAAAAAGCATCTATTTCCTATTAACTTTCCAGTTTAAAATGTGCTTCAAATACAATACCTTTCAAAAGTTGTTAGTTAGAATCTATGTAGAACTTAAACACTTTTTTCAGAATCAGTATCAATAAAAGTTATTTGTTTGGAAATCTGAGTGAAAGTAACCATATGATTTACAATGGAATTCCATAAAATTAATTTTCAAATTGGAATGCTATTCATCAGGTAATTGTGACATATCCTAAGTTTCAGTACAAATCCTATGTAGAAGTAGATTTTACTTTAATTAAAAGCACCAATATCCTAAAGTAAAATGAATACTTTAAGCTTACATTTGGATATCTGGAATTTCTGGGCCAACCATCAATGGCAACAATAATTCTCCGTCCTTCTAATGTAGAAGCCTGTCTGGTTTCAATCCGAATTCGAGGGATTCTCTTATCAGCAGGTGTAAAGAGATGTCTTCTTGACTAGAGAAAATTAGGAAAAAAAGATTTCACACACAAAAAAATCTGAGGATGGAGGCAAAGGCAGGGCTATAAATCTATGAAATGTTTATGATTTTTTTTATAGAGAAAGAAAAACCCGATCAGTGCAAATGCCTGATCCAATATGTGGGCAGAAAGGAGTAAGATATGTGTCTGTGTGTGTGTATTTGTGTGTATGTGCATGCATGGGAAAGTGACTTAGTAGCAAAGATCCAGGTTGTTGAACTTTCCAGTCTAAGTCTTTGTGAGCTGCCTTTGTTGTACTGTGTTTAGCATTTTTGTAGTGATATCCTCTGTTAGAAGTGAGTTATAATAAATAAAGTGGTTCCAAATGAAAATAAGCTTAAAAAAATGTTTATCATTTTTTATTACAAAGTAGCAGGCTCTTTACTCACCTCCTTGATACCAGAATTGGAAAGCATGCCACAATATGGTCGCCAATTCCTTTTTATTATTCCTACAACTCTGCCTGTAGGCTTTAACATTTTTTCACTTACAGCAGTCTTAAGCTGAGATATAAAAATAAAAATCTTCAGTTATTTTTCCTCTAAGTATAACGAGGCAATTTCACTTCAAAATCAGAATATGTACATGCATGATAATACATTCAGGCAGTAAATTATGACATAAAACTACAGAATGTTGATGCTTCAAAATTCTAGACACGAACATGCTAAACCAAACCATGGAAATTGTTCCATATAATAAAGTATTACAAAAACAATCAAAAGGCAAAGAAAAAAATAAACATAACTGAATAAATATGTCAGAATTCGGATTTAATATGAGGATTTACTGACTAAAACACACACACACACACACACACACACACACGTCTGGGAATTAGTAGACTAGGATTTTAGTACTAGTTTGCATTAATTAGCTCCCTTTGGACCTTTATTAATTCATTTAAAAAGATAAGTACCTTCAAATATTCTTCTTTAACCAAAATAAAAATCCAAATAAAAAGCGTATGCTATTAGAAGTAGCAGGAAGGGCTAGGCATGATGGCTCACGCCTATAATCCCAGCGTTTTGGGAGGCTGAGGCAGGATAATCGCTTGAGGCCAGGAGTTCAAGAACAGCCTAGGCATCATAGCAAGATCCCATCTCTACAGAAAATTAAAAAAATTAGCTGGGCATGGTGGTGTCCCTATAATCCCAGCTACTCGGGAGGCTGAAGTGGCAGGATCATTTGAGCTCAGGAGTTCGAGGGTACAGTGAGCTGTGATCATGCCACTGCATTCTAGCCTGGGGCAACATGGCAAGATTGTCTCTTAAAAAAAAAAAAAATTATCTAAGAAATAATTTAAAGCATTCTCTTCATAATAAATATAGCAATAGAGAAGGAATAATTCACCCTGCGCAGATGAAAGGGCCCAGAAGAATATATTATGTTGGGGGATTTTAACATTACATAAAACATTTTAGAAAATTTTGAATTTATATTTACTTAAACCTCACTAACTTAGATCACATACTCGAACGTCATAGATTTCCAGCTTCCTACTCAAATTAAGTCTTTTTGTATTTAAACCCATTTATTTGAACAAATTAAGACATTAATTTAAAAGAAAACTTAAATACTTAGAAGGGGAAAAAAATCAATTCTATGTATGACATGTGTTAAACCTACAGAACTATAATTTTATTCAATAAATCTGAAAGCAATAAGACTTAACTTCCTCCAAAGCTGACAGATTACCTAATAATACAAAGCTATACAGACAAAAAATAAAACCTGTTTGGTTTCATACCATTTGCTCTTTCTCCTCTTCTTTCTCCACATCATCTTCATTTAGACCTTCATCATGTAAAACGACAGAAGATGGTGCTACCCACTGACTCTTGGGAAAAAGCTCCACAGCCACAATATCTTCATGAATAGCTCGGTTTAATTGTTTAAGCCCTTGTATGATTATCTATTTTAAACAACAAATGGCAATATTTTTAGTGGCAACGTAACAGTGGGAAGGTCACCTAGCAGAAGTTTATATATACTCCGAATGTCTCTATGTAATCTCCTCCTTTATATTTTTTTCTCTCGTTATAGTCTTCCTTATTCCCATACCCTCAATTTCTCAATGTCAAGTAGAAAAATCATGGCTCAGAAAATGCATTTTGTGTTCATGGTTCTACTGTAACTTACAATCATACCAAGAGACTTTGGGAAAATTACTTAAAGTCTCTAAGTCTCAGGGTCCTCGTTGGTAAAATGAAAAAAATAATACAGTATCCTACTTTTATAGGTTGGATTGAATATTAAATGAAATGATGAATGTAAAGAGAAGAGTACCTGGCAAACAGTGAGCAATGCAAAAATGGGTGCTATTTGCTTTAAAAAAGGGTGTGAAGCTTCTGCATATGTTATGCAAACAGTATTTGCCATAACTGGTCATAATACACAAAACAGCATCTAATGTTTTATTATTTGAAGGACTAGATATTTATTCTCTTTAAAGTAGACTAATAGGAAGTTGTTGTCTTCAATAAGTAGTTTTCTAAAAAAGTGATTAATTCTACTAGTATCTATAATCTCCTGTATAATTGCCTTCAAGCCGATAAACCGGGAAGATAAAGCATATTTAAGTTCTCCTATACAATTTTAAACACTTATTTTTGAAAAGTAGTTTAGTGTATAAGGAACTTATTTACACACTTGCCTCTTTATTTTCTTCATTGTCTCCATGGATCCATACAGTAGCTTCCAGGTAATTTTCCCTGCTGGCTCTAAATGTTCCTTGAAGGTATGTACCAGATTTTATGCCTTGCTGTAGCTTACTTAAGGGAAGATGCTCTGAAAATATTACTTTTCCACTTTCTATTTCATTCTATGAAATAAGCAAACCAAAAGATACAGTCACTAAATCTTCTATTTGTTCAATATACAACTATCACCAATATCAGGTAATTTTAAAAATCTACATTATGGTATATACAACTCTATGATTTCAGATATAGCACAGTGTTTCTTCTAGACCAGAGCTAACCAAAACAACTTTCTATGATAAAGGAAATATTTCTTGTGCTGTCTAATATGGTAGCCACTGGGCCTAAGTTTCTCTTAAGCACTTGGAAGATGGATAATACCACTGACAAACTGAATTATTAATATGTAGTAAATTTAAACAGCTAAACACAACTAAGTGGCCACACATTAGGCAGGGCAATCCTAAGTCTGTATTTAAAAAATCAAGTCCAGCTTTTATCTTCTCATTTCCTTTTGATTTCATAAAGTAGGTGGTCAAAGGTAAGCAGGGATGTAAAGACTGGATGTATGTACAATGCCCTATTACATAAAACCTATTTCTATAACAAAAGCTACCATTTACATTTACCATAGCTATGTGCCAGGCTGAAATGAGAATTGTATTAATGCTGTTATGATCTCATTTGATCCTCATAACAATGCTATGAAGTCATTATTGTTATATCACTTTATACATAAGGAAATGAAGGCTCAGGGTTTAATTATTCCCTTAGCACTCCTCACGTCGACTACTACAGCCTCTCTGCCTCTAATCTTTCCTTGATAAAATGCATCACCTTACACTCTGACTATTAGAGTGGTCTTACAAAATACAATGCCATTTCTAATAATTATCCCCTGCTCCCACCACCCATACTCATACACTCTTAATTTCTGTAAGCCTACCATGTAAGGTAGGGAGCTAGAATCCTATCTGCTATTTTCTTCTCTTCATAGCAGCCCTTTAGGGAGATCTTTATAAGATACTTGAAAAATTACTAACCTACATATAGAATAAATTCTAGGTCTTCATTATCTGTTCTGTTCTACCTCATCTTATGACTCCCCTCTCTCTTCCTTTGGATTTTATGCTCTCTATCTGCATTGTCAGCCACTTCTTTGTCAAACAGCTTCCACTTATTCACAAATCAGGCATGGATTCCATTATTTTTTTCATCAACCAAATGGCCACCACGTGCCAGGTGCTACTCAGGTTACTGGGGATATATCTATTTTAGAAAGTCAACTCATTTAGAAATAGCATTTCAATAAGCCTGTTAAACTGACTCCTGGTTATAACTTAATACCTTTTCCAATTCCAGCTTATCCACTGATATTTCAGTTTTTAAATTTGGTAACTATAAACCTAATATCCCAAAGTGGCTATTTTAATATTTTTGCTTTTCAAAAAGAAAATATAACAAACTCAAACATACCCCTTCATCAGACAAACAGGCAAGACGATCTATGAGTTCAGGGTTAGCTGTTAGGCTCTTTACATATTCTTCACCTGAAAAGTAAGTTTACATTTGTCTTGATAAATTCAAGCAGTTTTTTTCCCTTAGATATGAAAGAACATGGATAATCTTGTTTGTCAATTTTTTTAAAACAAAAAACAAAAATCTGTCGATGTGATCATGCCTAAGCAGAGGTAGTGAGTCCAGTGTATCTATGACCTTTTACTGCTAAAACAATTGCAAATTAATGGTGAGGGGAAAATTAACAGTCACTGGGCACCACAACTTACATAGCTTAAAAACTCTGAGAAATTAAAAAATGCAAAAATATCACATGAAGTTACACAGAACTATGAAACTATTAAATAATACACTGAACATCTGACCATACGCCTGATAATAGTTTTTATATGCATTTGTACATATGCACTAACTTACAAGTGAAAGCTGGAATTCCCTCTTCTACAGCTTTCTCTTTGTTTTTCCTGTCATTTGTTATGAAGATAACTTGCAGCTGGTTCTCTGCTGATAAATTTTTCAGATGTTCATTGTACCATTTTGCTGCTACTCGAATGGCTCTATCATTCCTGTCATTTGCATTTTCTCCCTGCTCTTGTTCCACATAAGTTTCTCTAAATGTAAAGGGAAAAAAAAATGAAATAAGAGGAAATCAACAGAAACAAAGATATGTAAAAATTCTTAGGACATAAATGCTTAGCAACCACTAAACTGAAAAGTCAATGATATATCCTTCTCTTGAATGTATTCAGATTTATACCTCAGAGAAGAAACAAGTAGGACCCATAAGGTTTTAAGGAAATAATTGCTTAGAAAAGAAAAAAATCATGTTATTAATGGAATAATAAAAAGGCTAATGCAATTTTATTTTGCAAAAAGAAAAATTCAAGATTAGAATTTATACTTTAGGTTGAGAGAGTAAATAATAGTTCATTGAAATAAACTATAATAAAACTTTACAGGTCTGATAATAAGATTTCATTTGAACTGTAGATTAACACCAATTCCTAAATGCTACAAATAGTATGATTCGATGATTTATGAACACATGATTCTGTATCATTAAATGCATAATGCATATACATTATCCATGGTAAACAATAAATGGCAGAGGCTATCTAGAGACTGAAAAAACAGATATAGATATGATGGCATATTCCCTTGAAGTTTATCCACTCTGAACTCCCAAATATATCAATGCATTTATCTATTTCTTTAAATCTGTTCTTCAAGCCAGATTTAAGCATAATAGCAAAATTCAGTACAATAGCTTCCAATACTAATAATAGATTCAATTTTAGAATTTAAGATTGATTTATATTACTAGCTTTAGAATTTTTTTATTCCTCATCATTGAATGTACTTGCTAACGCTTTAAGCTTATTAGTGAAAGTCATATATTTTTGAATTGGTTATAACAGGACTTGAGTAATAAAATTTAAATGAGATTTGCCTAGATGTCTTAAGAGTCTTCCCATAAACCCCATTATTGCTAAGGCCTATTCACTGCATTTGAGCTAACAAAATTACTAACCCCTGATTAGGAATCTGATGATCACGCTCCAAAAAGTTGGTCTTTCTGCACTGAAAAACAAGTAATGTTTCTATTTCTGGATTTCAAGGGGGTGCCAGGAATAAGAAGTCTGTAAGTGCTTTACAAGTATTCTTTACAAGAATACTATTTAAGCCTGAGATACAAGCACAGCAGAGAGATTTGAGAAATTAAGGTTTTCTTAATTTGCATAATCTGATAGATAGGACTTCATTACCACAGTCTAATCCAATGGTTCTTAGGGTAAATTTGCCCCCTAGAGGACCAATGGGCAATGTCTGGAGACATTTTGGGTCATTATAACTCTGTAAGAAGAGAGAGGCTGGTTGCTACTGGGTAGAGGCCAGGGATGCTGCTAAACATCATACAATGTATAAGACAGCCTTCTCACAACAAAGATTTCTTCAGTCCAAAATAACAATAATGCTGAGGTTAAGAAACCCTGATCTAACCTAAAAGAAGTATCACAGATAACCATCATAGATTATTTATGCAACATAATATACAATATCATATTCTCTAAGACTGTGCATTAAATTCAAAAAAGGCTGTGAACCTGAAACAAAAAAATTCTATTTCTTAATCTAATCTTCCTCAGTGTAATCAGTCATAAGGTATTAGTTTAAACTTTTAAAAGCCCATTAGGAATAAATCTGCTTTTTATTTTTAAACCACTCTTTCACAAACTCCCATCTTTTATTATCTTATGTTGGTTATTCACATAATATGGTATTATAGGAATATAGGCAAATCTCATTTTCCAAGATTCTACTGTTCAACTCATGTGAAACCAATTCCAAATAAAAACATTTTGGAAACAAAAGTTCTGACTGTGGCCTAAGAGTCAGCAGACCTCGTTTCTACGCTTGATTCCATCAATGCCTGGGTGACCTTAGTGAGGTCCACTTAGCATTATCTTCTGCACAGCTGTGTAAAAACCAAGTAACTTAAGAAATTTATTGCTTATCTTCTGAGAATGTCACAAATTACTCCCAGGAACCCTCTCCCAAATGTAGCTAATCTAACAAGTTTTTTTAGATTTAACATAATATTCCTCCTACCTGTGATGCTCATTAGTGAAAGTATAGAAATGCTTCTCTCGGTTATTAGTCACATCTCGGATCCGTTTATACACAGGGGCACTCCGATTTCTCACTTCCTGGAGAACTGTTTGTAATACAATTACATTCCTGATGGCAGGGTCCTCAAGAACGTCAATCTTGAAAGAAAGATCAATTTTTTCTGCATTCACTTGTATAGTGTCTCTGTCAAACAGTTTAAAAACGCTGAATATGCATTAAGCCAAGGAGCTATTTGGCTCCAAAAAAAGTGACAATAGTCACTCAACCCTTCAGGTCTACTACAGAAGAGTACGTTTAAACAAACCAATCACAAAACTTCGTAGAACCAAGGCTGTTAATAAAGAAAAACATTGGCCCACATAGTTTTCATTCGCAGGCACTTACAAGCTGCCTGGGAGTCGCAGGCTGGAGGCCACAGAAGCCCAGGTCCCCGGCCTCCAGGCACTTACAATCTAAGGCAAAAAAGACACCAGGAGTTAGAAAATTAACGTGTCTAAAATATGACTCCAAGAACTGAATAAAACAGTGCAAGGAAAAGAACGTCGGCCTGGGGAACAGGAAAGTTGGGTCCCGATGGGGTTTGCCTCTCCCTAGGTATGTGATACTGCCAGAGACCCTCCGCCCTGGGCCTCAGTTTCCCTGTCTGTCACACCCCCTGGTCTTGGAGCCGCTCTGTCCGCGGTTCGCCCGCCCGCCCGTCCGCCGACGCACCTGGTGCAGTAACACGTTGGTGTCAGGCAACAAGTAGTGCGGTCGCGGGCAGAGGCTACTAGCCGGGTCCTGGGGCTGCGACTCCAGGACCGGCCCCTCGTGCGCCCCGCCGCACGCCGCGCACCCGGGCGCCCCGCAGCCGATGTCGTCCCGCAGGTAGTGCTCGCGCACGATCTTCATCACACCGCCCGCCCGGGTCTTTTTTAAGAACGTCTTGGACTTGAGCATCTTGCCTCCCTCCCGGCGAAGAATCCCAACCCCGGCTGCGCTCTTCCGGCGAAAAGCTCCAAGCCAGAGACCCCTTCGCACAACTATACCTCACCCGGAGGTTCCCTCCTTCCCGCTCCAGGATATCAGCGAGCACCTCTCGCGGGAAAACGCCGAGACTGTCGTTGGTTGGCTCTCTGACGGCCGCGAGGATTGGCAAGAGCGAGGGAGGAGCGCGGCCTCGAGCCATTTCCGCCCGCGGCTTGGGCGGGGCTCGACTCTGGACTCCAGCTCCCAGCGTGCGCCGCTCCTGCGCCTGCGGTCCGGGAGCGCTGGGTTCCGGCGGCGCTGAGTTCCGGCGGCGCTGAGTTTCGGCGGCGAGAGTTGCTGCACGCCGCCGCTTCTTCCGTGCTCCTCCGAGTGTGGAAATGGTTGTCTTGGTTACGGGTCCTAACGGTCCCTGGCCCTGAGATCTCTTGTCTAGGGGCTGCCACCTGAGTTGCTAACTGGAGACGCCATCGGCCCCTCGCAGTGTCTGCGGTGGCGGCTGCTCCAGCCTTCGCTGTGGAGCAGTTGACGCTTTCGACTATCTCCCTTTCTTTCGCGCGCGTTCAAGGAACCCTCCGAAGCTGCCAAGTTTGGGACTGAACTCTTCACGCCGAGGGTATGGGCAGTGGTAGTCTCTGATCCTCTGTAATCCAGGAGAGGATCTGTCTCTGATTTCACCTTTTCTTACCCCTTTCTCTTTAAAAAGGAGGGAGGCCCGTCTACCATAGTTCTGTTTCCCCTCACATGCCTCTTTCCTAATCAGTCAGTTTAGAAAACCTGAAATGTACAATTTCATAAATAATTCCTTATATCGTGTAGTATTAAAACAAGGTAGTTGCTAAAATTCTTGTGACAGGGTAATAAGTTCTATTTAGAATACTTGGGTTTTTCTCTCCTGCCCTTTTGTTTCTGCTATTTAGCTGGTCTATAAAAAATGTTTTTGTATAACTGTTTCCCTATTTTAAAAATCTTCATTGATGCCTTATTGCCTGTAGAATAAAATCCAAACACGTTTTGACATCTAAGGACCTCTAGTCTTGATCTTTAAGTGGGAATGTGTGTGTGTGTGTGTGTGTGTTTGGGGCTTGGGGCAGTCACTATTCAAATCCACAAAGACTTGGCCCCAGCCAAACTAACCCTCACTTCCTATGTAGTTTTACGCTTTTTCCACTTCTGTATCTGCGTGATTTCCCGTTTTTACTATGCCTGTACAAACCCTTCAATATTCTAAGTCCTACCTCTGTACAACCTTCCCCTGACCAACTAAGAAATGGTTTATCTTTGAACGTGAGTTGCTTTTATTAGTGGCATTCTTGGGTACTGATGGGCTTTATTCATTATCTTGTACATTTCTTTGTTTCCTTCAAGTACGATTCCTGCCCCTCCCCAAAACTTTTTTTTAAAAATTCATCAAAGGGCTGAGTTCATAGTAGGATTCAATGAGTGTATGTTTGATTTGAGCAGTAATTTACTATAGTTATCTGTCCTAGATTTGGGGCTCCCCCAGATTGCCTAATAATTAGGGAATCCTTAGTACCTCTTGAATACTGTCTATGATTTCTAGTTCATTTTGTAGTACATTTAAATTAATGTTTTTTTAATCTACAGAAGAGAACAGAATTAGAGAAGAAAACTGACCCATAGTAAAAATGTCTCGAAAAATTTCAAAGGACTCAAAAAAAGTGAACATCTCTAGTTCTCTGGAATCTGAAGATATTAGTTTAGAAACAACAATTCCTACAGATGATATTTCCTCATCAGAAGAGCGAGAGGGTAGAGTCAAAATCACCAGGCAGCTAATTGAACGAAAAGAACTACTTCATAATATTCAGTTACTAAAAATAGAGCTATCCCAGAAAAATATGATGATCGACAATTTGAAAGTGGATTATCTTACAAAGGTAAGATCAGGTGTATATCTTGTTTTTTATATGCTTTATTGTCTTCAAACTGCAGATAAATAAGAATTAAATTTATGTACATGTGTGTATGTGCGTGTGTTATCTGAACTTGAAATGATATGATTATATTTCTTGACCAGAACAGCCTTGAAATAATTTGAGTATTCACGGAAGTAGAGAGTAGAATGGTGGTTACCAGGGTTAGGGTGGTTGGAGGGGAAAGGGGATTGGGGAGATGTTGGTCAAAGGATATGTAATTATATTTAGATAGGGCAAATAAGTTCAAGAGATCTGCTTTACAGCAGTGGTGACTATAATTAATAACATATTGTATTCTTGAAAAACATTGCATTTTTGAAAACCAGTGGGTGTTAAGTGTTCTCAGTACAAAAATGGTAACTGTGAGCTAATGCATTTGTTAATGAGCTAAGTTTATCCATTCCACAAAGTGCATATGCTTCAAGACATAATGTTATATATGATAAATACAATTTTATCAACTTAAAAAAATAATAATTGGAATATTGAAAGATAGGGTTATTTAAAGGTGGACAGGGATCAATTTCTTTGGTAGGCTTAATTGTAAAAGTCTAGGATGTGTGAGGTATCTTTTAGGTGTACTTTTTAGCGAAGTTGTTTTCTGCTTCATTGATAACTAATTCTGATATGACTAGTTTGATAGAATCAAAATCATCATTATATTATTGATTCTATAGTGTCCTCTGCCCTGGTGGAGATTTGGTTTTTTTAGGTACCCTTCTTTTTGCTACTATTATTGTCTATCTATTTGATAGTTACTTTCTCATAGTAGGATGTATAAATTCAGGTACCATAATTTTTAGTAAATGGTGTTTGCCAGGCAAATAGGAAGAGATGTTCTAGCTGTTATTTTTCTTCCCTGTGTGGTTAGTTGCACTTACGGAGTATTTTATTATGTAAGACTTTGTAAAGTTGTCACTAGCTATAAGAAATTTACAGTAATTTCAGAAAGACAGGATCGTTATTTCCTCTAGATATTTGTGTCACTGAGAAAATCTTTTCTTTCTAATGATAAACCCTCCAGCTCTTGGTCCTAGCTCTTTCTACCTCCCCATTTTGTTGTTTCATTATTCCTCTTTCTTGTTAAGTCAGTCTCCTATTTTAGCTCTTGCCTATGTATGTTAACATACTTTAGTATTCTGTCACTAGAAAATTTCTTGACTGTGCCTTTCTGTGAAAATAAGAAAGCCCAACCTTAATCTTGATGAGGCAAAGAAACAGTTTAAGTAAATTTTTTCAGAATATTAATGGCTAATATTTATTGAGTGCTTATGCTGTGCCAAATTTTGTTCTAAGAGCTTTTTGTGTGTTGTCTGATTTAAGCCTCACAAAAACCCTTTGAGATCTAGCTACTTTGAGGGAAGAGGGTTTTCCCTGAGTAGTCATATTAAATGAATCAATAGAGTAAGTTAGACTAGTACCTATTACTTAGTGTCCTAGTCCACTTGGTCTGCTGTAACAAAACACCGTAGACTGGGTAACTTAAAAACAGAAATTTATTTTGCACAGATCTGGAGGAAGCGAAGTCCAAGATTGTGGTGCTAATGTGGTCAGATCTGGTGAGGGCCCTCTCCCAGGTTGCACAGTTCTTGCTGTGTGAGCTAGCTCTCTGGGAACTCTTTTATGAGGATGCTGATTCCAATCATGAGGGCTCCACCCTTATAACCTAATCACCTCCCAAAGGCCCCCACCTCCTAATACTATCATACTAGTGATTAGGTTTCAATACGTTAATTTTGAGGGGACAAAAACAATAAGCACACAAGTATTAGCTGCTGTTTCAACTAAAATAGTATCCTTCTGTTTTTAACTCCCTTTATCTTCTGTGCCTTGTATATGGCCGGACTACCTGACTTTGTTTGGTATTTGTCTCTTTGAATAGACTATGAGGTCCGTGAGGACCTTTGTTTACGTGGTTATGTCTCCAGCACTTAGAACAGTGCCTGACACATAGTAAATGCTCAACTATTTCTTAAATAAGTTACTGAACCCCATTTTACTCTGATGGAACAAAACCACAGGGTGGTTAATAGCATACCCAAGGCCATTCAGATGGAAGTGATGGAACCAGGTAGGATTCAAATCTAGGAAGTCTAAAGCCCATAATCTATACAAGTGAATCTCCAAACACTTCCTTTTAGGTACCGTATACAGTCACCTACCTCAATGCATCCAGTGATTTCCCATCCCCATTTCCTTACTCATGTTGCTTTTAGTCCTCAAATGGACTTCCGCAATGCTACTGGCTCACATATCTCCACTTCTTAAGATCTCCTTTAATGCAATGCATTGAAGAAGTTATCTCCCATTTGTTATTCCATGCACTCAGCCAACGAATATTTTATTAGCCAGGCATGGTGGCTCACATTTGTAATTCCATCACTTTGAGAAGCTGAGGTGGGAGGATGATAGCTTGAGGCCAGGAGTTTGAGACCAGCCTGGGCAACGTGGCGAGACCCCCGTCTCTACAAAAATTTGATTAGGTGCAAAGTATACCACATTCAAAGTTATATTTTGTTCAACCAAAATGTAACTTTTATTTGGTTATATTGTTTTATTTGTTTTCAACTTGGATTGTGCTTGGTTGCGAATGGTTTCTCTCCTTTTTAAGTGTAAGCTTTACATTTTAGAAGTGGTGACTAATTTGTTAGAGGCTTTTTAGGATAACAAA
>CAUYRT010029022.1:0-54091 GCA_963574885.1 Lepilemur ruficaudatus
TAAATAATTCTGTAAATCTAAAAATGTTTTAAAATAAAAAGTCTATTTTAAAAAAGAGCAAGTTGAAACTTCAAAATTCAAACTGAAGTTAATATAGACTATAAAGTTATATTAATCAAGACAGTATGATACTGGAATTAAGATAAACACAAAGAACAAGAGAATAAAATAGAGTCTAGAAATATACTCACACTAATACAGTCGATTGATTTTTCAGCAAAGGTGATACGGTAATTCAATGAGAAGAGAGTCTTTCAACAAATGGTGATGGGAAAATTGAATATCCATGTGCACAAAATGAACCTTGACCCTTACCTCACACCCCGCACAAAAGTTAACTTAAAAATGGATCATAGACTTAAACAATCAAACTCAAACATTATTAAAATTCTGAGACATAATACAGAAAAAATGTGTTAAGTGTGTATAGAAAAGTAGATTGATATTAGTATTCAAAAATACCTTTATATAGAGAGATTTAGAGAGAGTAATCAAATGTTTCAAAGTGTTAACAATCGAATTAATGTGAAGGGTATATGGGTGTTCCTTTCATTATTCTTGAAACTTTCCGTAGGTCTGAAAGTTTTAAAAATTAAATGTTAAATGTTTGGGAAGAGAAGACAATAGAGTCAAAAAGAAACTGAAAATGGGAAACACTGCATTATAAGACTACTCCAAATGCCTTAAAATAATTAAATTTGTCTATGTTAAATATTCTACCTATAGCAATGAATTTTTTAAAATAAAAAAAAGGAAGTGGTAAAAAGTGGCAAAAACATAAGAGATTAGAGTAAAATGAAGACAATAAGAATTCATCAAATTTTGCAACGTGAAGGTCATTGATGACTTAAATGAAAGTAGTATTAATGGAGTAGTGGAAGTGGAAACCAGATTTAAGTAGCGTGAGGTGTAAATAAGCATTGAAGAAATAAAAGCAGCCTTGTAATAAACCTTTTTGAGAAAATAGAGGGAACTTCTTCCTCTTTAATAGGACAGAAACAGGAGGAAGAAGTGCAGAGTAAGAGTTTTAGATTGTGCAGGGAAAATGACAGATTTTACATTTATTGGATTCTATTTTTTCAATGAATAATAAAGTGAAGGACTTCATCTGAAATTTAGTCTGGGGTAATTGAGAAACTTGAAAAGTTGGAAAGTTATCTTCTTAGAGCATCATAGTAGGATTTCTGGGCTATTGTGGAGGTCCATTTAAGAATGAATTTGTATTCATGCAATATTCATGGCTGTACATAAATTATTGTTAATTAGGTGGCAGCACTACATTCTTTGCATTTATCCAAGAGAAATGAAAACCATGTTCACTCAAAAAAAAAACTGTACAGAAATCATTACAGCAGGTTTATTCCTAATTACTAAAACTTGGAAACAACTCAAATGTCCTTCAACTGATCATTGGGTGAGATACATCCATAAGATGGAACACTACTTAACAAAAAAGAAAGAAACACACTACTGATACATGCAGCAACATGGGATCTCAAATGTATTATGTTAAGCTGAAGAAACTAGATTCAAAAGGATGCATAACGTATGATTCCATTTATGGGATCTTCTGGAAAAAGCAAATCTATAGGGCACAGAAAATAGACCAGTAGTTGCTTGGGGGATGAGGGACTACAAAGGGATACAGGGGGATTTCTTGTGTTGACGGAATTGTTCTATATCTTGATAATAACCAGTTACATGACTCTAGGTGTTTTTCAAACCTCATAAAGCTATAAACTAAAAAGGAAGAATTTTAATGTACATAAATGTAAAAAAAATTAGTTGATAGATAAGTGTGGAGGCTTGGAATTCTGACTTCGAGGTAAACATTTACTTTCTGAAGCACAAATTGGTCTTCATGGTCTCTCGATGTAGAAATTCCCAAATGGTCTGCCAAGAATAAGTTACAGGTGTACCAGGGATGCTGATCTCTTTCAGTTCCAAGAGCAGTTCCAAGGGCAGCCTTGGGTCCCAGAGTTCCTGAACTAGGCGTTTCACCTGGAGGCAGCCTCAACTGTTACCCCATTAGGCTGTACACACATTATTATTGTCTATGTTTGCCATGACACAAGGAAACATGGGAGCATTGTCTTAACAGGAGTTGGGCCTCTCTCAGAAAGAGCTAGGGCTGTAGTTAAGACTACTTCCCTCAGCCATGTGAGAGCTACTAAGACAGTAGCACCTAAGGGATTGGAAGTGCTTCCTGCCGCAGGCTACTTATGGAAAGCTGGTCCAGATAGCAGAAGAAAGCACAACTGCTCCTACAGACCATGTATAAAAGAACATGAGAAAAACATAAAGATTGCAGTCAAGTCTGTGGTTAAAGAAAATTAAGAATCCTAATCCTAAAATACTCTTGTTATTTAATAAGGAAGAATAAAATTCAATAAATTTAGCACTTCATTCAATAGCTTGGGGTGGGAGGTTGGGAAACAAAATAAATTTAATTTTAAAAATAAATGAATGAAAGTAATAAATTAAAGGCAGAAAGTAATACATTTTTAAAAAGAAAACTTGATATTGAAGATTGTGCAAACATAAATAAGTATGCAAATATAAGAAAAATATTCCAAAGAAAAATCAGCAAATAAATTAACTACAGTTATAGCAATAAGTAAATATATAAAATTTTGAATTAAAAGGGTGGGCTTTTAAGGAGGTAAAAAAAATTTACTGAAATCAATCCAGAACTAGAAAACCTGAATAAATTGGTAACCCTTAAAGAAATGAGAAAAGGTATCAAAAATTAAACTCAATTTTCCCATGCTATATAAACTTTTCAAGAACATAAAAAAGTTCTATCAGGGTTATCTAGTGATAAGTGGTAATTTTCTTTTTCTTTTCTGTATTTCCCAAATATTATAGTCAATATGTATTGCTTTTGTAATCAGAAACAGAACACTAAATTTTACTTTTAAAACAAATAATTGCAACCAAGCTTCCATTACAATTATTAATTATTTGTGCATTTGGCCTTTGCAATCCTGCCACCTCAGTAAACTAAAATGAAAACCCAAGTTTTAAGTAATTATCTTCATTCTTCCAAAAGAAAAATTCGCATGTTCTCAGTGAATATATGTGACGATCTGTTAAAGGAAGTATACTTGCTTGGGAGTAGGGAACTACCTTAAGAACATGTTATACTAATCGAGTTTCCAGAGGCCCGAATGATCATATGTGAACATGAACCACAGGAATTGTCAAATGAATCTATTCAAAGAGCTTGCCTCCAAGTTCTCCCTCATCACTTAACTGTTCTACGAAAAGAAGAAATGTCAGATGACTTGAAGTGTTGAAATATAAACTCCTTCTGAAATCTGAGTTGTATTTTTGTCAGATTTAAATAGTTCCCAAGTTTCTGACAAAGTAATGGGAAATTTATTTTTTCTCTAAACATAATGAAAGTGTGAAGGAAAGATACTGCTACACTGGCCCTATTTATGCCGACAGACAAGCCTCTAGTTGTCATCAATGGAGGACACGGGAACAGCATGACAGAAAAAATACTCTTGTGAGGGGCTGAACAGTGATTGCTAAGGAACAATGAGGGAGGTGAGAAGTCACTTTCTTAACAGGACAAAAAAAAAAAAAATCCAGGAAGAAAAATACAATAGCATGGCAAGAAAATGCTGGAATCACCTAAAAGCATCCTCATTTTTTTTATTTCCTTTCGTCTCCATTAAAAATTTTAAAACTGAAGGGTAGATTTCAAAATTACTTAAGACAACAAATACATTCGATTAAAGATGGACTCTAAAGATGGCTTAAGGTATTGAAAAAGTGAAAATGAGAACCGCAGCAAAGCAAGTAAGTAAATAATACCAAGAGAACGTGTGACATCATTAGAAAGACAAATAAAGTGAAAAACACCTACTGAAGAACAAAGTTTCAGGTGCACGAGGAATGTCAGCACGTATATGCCATTCACAAACCAAGTACTCACCACATACTCTTTATGTAAACTAAGTTCCTCTCCTGTGATGGAAAAGTCTGCTATGGAGACGAGTATCAACTCACGGCTTCCCCCTTTTCAGACTGCTCCAGAGTTCCTGAGAGTTAAGGTAGGGATTTGGAGAATTAGTAAAGGAAAAGATACCTAAGCTTGTTCCCTGATACCATTATGGGTAAACTGACATGGACTAATAGTGATGGAATTTGATTTTTGTCATTTATCATGTTAAATTATGTGCCACATATGCATTGTTTAAAGGTATTAAAAGGAAAATATGTTAAAACACCACGAGGAAAACAAAAAATAGCAGAATAGCCAGCCATCACACATAGGAAGGACCATTTAAAAATGGGTTTGGCCAGAAATTTTCAAATAACTCCTATATTGGATGGGATTTAGCCACAGTCTACATCAGCATGTTGATAAGATAAGCAGATGTGATGTCATAACTACTGTGTTAAAAAATATGAGAAATAAAAGGCAAAGAGGTATCAAATAGTAAAAATAGTCAGGATTCTAATTTTTAAATGGGAAGATACGGGTTTACCCACTCACCAAATATTTATTCAGCACATAATACATATTAGTCCCTATGATAACTGTGGCAAAAAAAAAAAAAAGAAAGGAGTTTATTCCATAATGGATTTGACAGACTATGCCAGTAAGGACCATGGGACAGGGAAGAAATAAGAATATTCACTAGGGTTACAAATAAAATATTAGAATTTCTCATAGCATTTTTATCCTAGAAATAAAGATATGAAGCTATACTAATATTTAATATACAAATTGGCAAGGACGTCCTCATTGAGCCCAACTGTGAGACCGCCAAATGTGCCGTGCAGTTTATCGAAGCATCCTAACGGAACAGTGGGAGTTCAATAAGACAGGTGGCCTTTGCTCATATTTGAACTATTGTAATTTAAGCGCACCAGTTAAGTAGATTTACAGATTACATTGTCTAGTTTTAATGAAATTCACCCTCACAAAATGAACAAGAAATTTAAAAAGACTCCTGCACAGGAGCCACAGATCAAAGGCAATTCTATTAACACACGTACAACTGAACAATTAGAAAAAGGCAGTGATTTTTGCTTGGGTAAATTCCTCACCAGACACTTAGGAGTTAAAAGCCAATGATAGTCTCATCAGATCTAATACAGTCATGTCACTTTCATTAAAATATTAAATATACAAATAGTATTAATGTTGACTAAAATATAATTATCGAAATCTAATGAGAAAAAGGTTTTTATGCTGAAAAAAATAATTAATGTTGCATTCAAATCTCTTTATTGTTTTCCAATTTATATAATTGGCCAAGTTTTATAATATATCTATCTTATGTGTATTTGGTTATATTTATATTTTAATAGAAATACATATTTTATACATAATTACATATATATTGGGATGTCAATTCCTAAAAATATGTTAATGTAATGGATGCACCATCAAAAACATTTGGAAGTCACTGATCTGGAGGACATAAATTCTCTGAGTAATAGTTCTATGAGGCTAATCGCAATAATCAGGAACATGCTGAAAGAGATATTTTATGAACATTTGAAAAGAAATGTAAATATAATTTTTTAAATGTAGTGATCATTAAAAACCAACATGGCTTTTTAAAAAATAAGGTACACACTGTACTTCATTTTTCTTTTATTAATAAATAATGTCCCTCTGACATTAAGAGAATGGAGTAAATACTACTATCTTGACTTGAATAAAATACTTAGAAAAAATTAAGATGTGAATAAAATGGTAGAATTTAGATGACACACTCTAGGAAGAGTAGCTAGTATGATAGATAACCAGAACGATCTTTCCAGCTCACTTCTTTTAGTATCACAAGTTCAAAGTTCTTTGATCACTCTGAGAATGACTCTTAGAATCCATCGATCCTCCCATCCTTCATTGACCCCCACACCCTGATGCCTTCAATACCCTCTTTAGCCAGTTTAAATTCCATGGTTCAATCACTACAGTCATTCTTTTCCATAAGCTCTTAGCTCCTTTGCCTCTCCTTGGCTTTCTTTATTAAACTTCTACCCTTTACATCTAAATCTATGCTTGAATCTAAACATGACTGCAAGTAAACTAGTCACAAGCATGCTATCTAGTATCACTTTAAATTCATGAAGAAGTAACCCTTGATACCACCAAGGATTACATTTCCCTGGTCTATTCACACCCTCACTCTCCTAAACAATTGTTTCACATATTTGTGTCTTTTCAAAACATCAACACTTTCTCTTCCATTCTCACTATGTTCTAATGACCTTATGTCCAAGCACTGAGATTGAACCCATAGCCAACAACCTGCATCTATGCCCAGAAACCCTACCTCCCCTTCTCTTAACATGGAGAATGGCCCAGTTTCCTAGCTGTGACCTGTAAGGAATTATGAAGGGTCTGAGATTTTACTCAACTTTAAACCTAAAAAGTTAGCTCACCATGGTGTCACAGATAATGCCAAAAGCCTTGAGAGTCCTGGGTTGTACACAAAGGACAATTTTTAACTCATAAAAATTGCAGTAGCTAGAGTATGGTCATTTGCTCGTGATGGTTAATTTTATGTGTCAACTAGACCAGGCCACAGGGTGTCCAGATATTTGGTCAAACATTATTTCCTGGTGTATCTGTGAGGATGTTTGTGGAGGAGATTAAACATTTGAACCTGTAGATTGCAGAAAAAAAAGCAGATTGCCCTCTCCAATGTAGGTAAGCCTTATTCAGTCCATTGAATGCCTATATAGGAAGAGAATAAAAGGCTGATTAAGAAAGAATTCTCTCTCTCTGCCTTTGAGCTGAGACATTGGTCTTCTCCTGCCTTTGGACCAGAACTATGCCATTAACTCTCCTGAATCTCTAGGGTGACAACTGAAGATCCTGGACATCTTAGCCTCCATAATTCTGTAAGCCAATTTCTTGTAATAAATCTCTTTATATATCATCTATAAAATAACATTATACATACATACAAAAATACGAGGGCTGTCCAGAAAGTATCCAGCCATTGTTAACATAACGAGAACAGTTCATGGCTAGATACTTTCTGGACAGAGCTCATATAAACTCCTCCTAGAGTCTATTAGATGGATGGATAATTTTTTAGAATTACCCTCAATTTATTTAAGACAGAAAAGCTCAATTTTATTTTTTCTTAAATCAAGCAAAAAATGTACTTCAGGTTTTTGAAATTATAATTTTTAGATTACTCATCTAAAAAGCCAGAGTATACTCTTAGAATAAATGTTCAGTATGTGAATTGCAGTACCACAATAATTTATTATTTTTCTTTAAATCTTCCTCATTGTGCTTCATCTCCAGAAAGATAGCATTATATATGAATTTCCGTCTGTCAGGAGACCTGTCCTCCTCTGATTTTAAAGGATTTTGACATAATCTAAAATCATTCAAATTCCAGAAAGCACATTCAGTTTATTGCCTAAATTTTTTGGCCTTTTTATTATACAAAAGTGCAATTCCTTGTTTCTTTTAATATAAAATAGATCAAATTACTTTCTGTGCATCAGTCACTGTTAGCAAGAAATGCACAAAAATGTGCCATAACTATAAGTTGCCAGCACAATAAGTATTCTCTGAGGAGCCACTTTTGAAGTCCAGAAACCTGCAGAAACTGAGAAAATGTTCCCTAAAAGTACATGTTTTATGATTTCAAATTCCACTGGCTATGTTTGTGACAAAACTATCCATTTATCTACTAATGTACTTGCATCACACTGATAATATATTTTTTTTGTTAATATCACAATGGAAATAAAGATGGTGACAGTGAAAATAAAGATTTTGAACCTGATATCTAAACACATTATCATTTAGTAAATCAAAATCTCCCAGGGTATATAGATAATTATTTGAGAAAATTAGTATAGGAAATTTGACTTAGTCTCAATAATTTTGTAAAGATATGTGGAAGTGAACTAGAAAACATATTTTACTACAAGATATCAATATATATTTTATATATAATATATACATATAATTCTCATAATCAGTAAAAGTTGTGCACTGTCAACACACACTTGATGTTCCTCAGCTTTTCCTTCTTTGTTTTGAGGGAAAAAGAAAACTCCTAGAAAACAGACAGCAATTTCCAAGAAAAAAAAAATGGTAACCTATTGTTAGACATCTTAATCTTTCCTGTGTTAGCCCTTTTGGCCTCCGAGAGACAGATGAAGAAAAAATGAATGTACATCAAAAAGTTTCCTCATATCAGATAACTTTCTGCTAAGATGTTCAATAGTTGCCATAAACACTTAACCACTTTCCTAAATGGAATCAGCTATTCGTGGGACAAGTCAGGTTGGAGCATATTGCAGAAATTGTCAAGACAATACTAAACCGGCCAAACAAAGGCTTCATATCCTGACCCTCAAGGAGCCAGCTCTACAACAGATCCACTGCTGGCTAGTACCTACATGGCTAGATCTGCTTTAATGATACAAATTATCAAATATTTTAGAGCACCTCCAAAGATTATTTCAAAGAAATCTTGCCATGATCCATCCATTCTATGAAGTTACAGCTTCATATTCAGAATAATATCCAATCCATAGGCCTGTGTTAGATATTTTAGAGGCCCTGTACATCCATAAGAGAGGGAAGCAAGAAAAAAGAGAGAGGTAGGAAGGAAATGGCTGACAACAATCTTCCAACACTTCTGTGTGCCTGTCTAGAACAACTATATACATGACCAGAATCAAGCTCTCATATTGCTAAGCTGAAATATAATTAACAAACTAGAGAGCATGATCATGTAAGTAAGGCCTTCATGTGGAAAATGCAACATAGGAAAGTGTCCTTCCTATAAGCTTATGTATATGTATGTGCATGTACACAAAATAGTAAATATTCATATATGATATTTAAATATTTATGTATACTGTTAAAATATCAAGTTTAGAAAACATACGTAACACAAGTCTCTCAAAACCTTATGAGAAATTCAACATGCTTGCCTATTTAAAAAGTAATTGTGTTCAAAATTCTTTGAGCCGATAAACTTGCTTCCCAAAATTTTCGCTGACCACAGAACATGTGTAAACCATGTGCACAACACAAATTATATGGAAGTAGGCATATGGCAATATTATATAATTGATAAAACATAATGTACATACCTTTCAATTCCTCAGGTAACCACAGAAAAGGAATCTAGACTACCAAAGTGATATTTTTATGTTGTTTGTGTCTCAATAATGATTAAGGAAAGTAGGAAAGATGTGACTCATTCCTTGGGTGTTTAAATCCACCAAAACATTCTATTCTCATGATGCACTGTGGCACAAGAGAGGATATATCCTTAGAGTCTTACATGTTTTGCTAATTTCCATAGGTTCTTTTCTTTCTGGTTTTTTCTGCTACTTCGTTTGCACTTTCTCCCTCTCCCACTCCCTCTCCCTCACCCTCCTTCTCCCTTTCCCTCTCTTCTAATTAGGCCACTTCTTTCTTCCCATCACTCTTGCTCTAAATATACTTGCTAAGTCTATCCCTGCTATTGCCTCTTTTCCACGTTATCTTTTTTTAGGCACAATGCCAGTGCCATTTTTCTTGTGATTTGTAAAAGTCTTTCTTTCCTCTGTCCCTGCCCAGGCCTCCTACCCCCTGCCTAAGCTTTTCCTTTTTCCTCTATTATCTAGTATGCTCTCTGTTATATTTCTAGCCCTTAAAGTTCACAGGGCTCGTGAGAAAAGAAAACTACAGCTGTGGTGAAACAACAGAGGTTTGTCCAAAAACTACCCTTGGTTATTTGGATCTAGTTTACCATGTTGATTCTAAATTATAGCTTAATTGCATGAGTCCTGAAAAAACCTGCAAAAATCAAGCAAAAGCCCTAGAGCAAGCATTTGTTGTAATCTGTTTGCTCTCAAGTTTTAGGGCCCTCCAATTTGCCCCCAAGTCTGCATCTAGATGATAAAACAAAATATATTCATTTTTTTTCCTCGTTTACAGGGGAATTGGAACAAAAAAGCCTCTGATCACCCAATTACATTTAACTCTCAATAGTGATATGACACAGAATACATGTCGTCTTAAACTGTAGGTGATAAGTGTAAGAAAAATACATTTAATGTGGATGGGATATTTGCAGTCTTATCCAGAACACTGGGAAAGGTGATTAAGTATCTCGTGCCTTAACTCTTAATGACATTTAGAGAATCTCATGGGCTGAAGAAATTCCCAGAGGAGGATTCCGTAATATTACAGCCGGTTTGACTTTCTACACGTGAATCATTTCTTTACTTAAATATGCAATGATTTCAAAGTCTTTCATTGTACCAGTGCTGTTATGTGTTTTGTTTTTCTATAACATCTTTTCATGTTTATTTTTATGGCTGGTTTAGTTACCTAAAAGTTTCCCCTTAGTCTATAGGCACAAGATACCAGGTGAATTTGCCTGAGTACTAATCAGCATTTTTATTTTCATTTCACAGGTAAATAGTTTTTTTACATGCTTTGAAGACAGAATAAACATATTTAAAGTCCTAATAGGGAAATTGATCAGTACAAACATAATTGGATCCCTTGCCTTTCTTTTTTTATGCTACATGCATCTGCAGTAGTCTACTGAGCTGCTGACCTGCAGAGAAACTGTAAACATTAAAAAAATTCTATATTTGCAAATTCAAAATTACCAAAAATGATAGCACCGGGAATAGCAAATTAAGTTCTCTGTAAGTTACAGACGGAAGTTAACAGTACAAGGATAGTTAATGGAACTGAACTTCTAAGCAAAACCTTTCACAAAACCATACCTGAATTAGTCTTATGGGAAAGAAGGAAAATAGAAAATATATGAATTCTAAATAGATCATTAGGAAATTAAAGATGAACAGAATAGACAAAAAAATAGGGGAAAAAAGCAAAACCCGGGGTGGTGCTATATATAGTTAACACTGAAGAGCCATGAATACAGTATACATAGAAATTCATACTCTAAGAATCTTTTAAAGAGAAATACTGCTGTGATAAGAGAAAAGAGAGCATTAACACTGACAAGCTTTTGAGCAGTGATATTTTGCCCTATGAAGTTCTGTGAAAATTGCACTGTACCAGTAATATTTAATTGTAGCATAAAAATTAAACACCATTTACTTGATATAAAATAGGGATAGTATGTAAATTAAGTAAGTTTCAATTCATGTCTTCTTACTCACATCTGTTGGCAGTTTAAATAGTTTTAGTGTCATTAATTGTTATAAAAGTGCAAGATTTGCTGTATGCTTGCCACTTAGGACCAAAGGCACAAAAGTCTAATTGAACTAAGTAATTAGTAATTTGTCATTTCCTATTGTCAGCAATTACTTTCCATTAGAAATCCTCACTGAAAATTCTAATTTGAAGTGAGGTTTGCATTTTATTGCTGTCCATCCAAATTAGTTTAAAATTGACAGCTACATTTTCATTTAAAAATTTAAAGATATTAAATATGCTTGAAGAAACTGGAGCATACCCAGCTCCACGTAAGCACATGGGTTGCGCACACACACGCAGACACGCGTGCACGCAAAAGAAAAGACAGCTAACACCAAAGGAGAGGCCTTTTATTTCCCCAAAAGGGAGTTGCTGTGCAAATATCACGTCGTCGTTGTGTCTATAAAATTCCAGGTTTCTGATTTTTACATTTTCACACAGACCCCTGCCGTGGTGCTCTCACCTGCATACAGATGGACAAGGAAACGACACACTGTTAGACTTCTTTATGGGGTTCCCAGCGCCCTCTGGGATATGGCCGTTGGAAGGTTTTTCATTTGTTATTTCTTCATGCTCCGCTAGCCAATCGACACTTTCCTTTCCCTAAGTTCTGAGCATCGTGTAAAGCTAAGCAGGAACTTGCATCAGCCCCCAAAAATAAAACTAAGAAGGTGATTTATAATTAGCATGGGTCCACTGACCTACTTTAAACTAAGGGCAACTAGGTAAGTCAAGCTTATACTTAGTTTCCTTTGTAAAAATCGGAGCGCCACGTGTTTTCCTAACTGACATTCTTTCTCTTCTAAAACTTAGCAAGTCTGTATGCCTTAAAGTATAGCTAGGTTTCTTTAACAAATAAACTAGCTTTCCAACTGTCAAAATTAAAAATAGAGAAATGACCTTCACATATTAATATTTTTCTCTCTATCTCATTGTTAAAATCCTAAAACTATACAACAGATCTTTAGCTAAAAGGCTTGAGGTAATGTATGTGTACACGAAGGCCCAGTGTCTTAGATGAGACTAACAAAAGTTGCTAGGGGAAAGGCTTATTCATATACTTATTATGATCAAGCTAGCGATGTCCATAAAAAGCAGATTTGATTTATTAACCTAGAGTTAGAATTACATTAAAGTGCTAAAGAGAGTGAAATTTCACAATTACATGTCTAATAATTCAGTAACTAATATGGGTGGTGTTGAATGCATCTCTATATTAATTTAAATGATATGGTTTACTAATTTCCTTTTTCCTGAGTTATGTAAATGCTAACATTGTCTCATAACACTGGAAATGGTAATGAATTTCTCTTATTTTTTAAAATAACATTCTAATCATTACGCTAAATTCATACACTTTCACAGAACAAATTTTCTACAGTTAGCCTTTTGGTAACTAACTAGATATATCACACATCTGTAACACTTAAGTGAACATTAATTAGTGCTAATTTACAATCAAATTCCAATGGAGTAGCAAATTATGCTTTCTTGAACATCAAAAGTCTTTATCACAGCCATTATGATGAAGAATGCCAGAACATCCTAATTATTTCTGCTTATAAATAACATTTTCCACAAACCTTAAAAATGCACAGACTCTAGAAAGCAAAAAAATAAAATACTAGTTTCATTATAATTTGGTTTTAACTTTAATCCAGTTCATTTCACTGAATATCTTTCTCTCTTTTCTTCACAATAATAGAAAAAAGATCACCTGAAAATTCAAGAGCAAATTTTTCCATTGGGCATATTGTTTGGAATCTATTGAAATAGATTTAAGAAATTTTATTACACTGCTGTAATATTTTGCTACATGAATCCAAGGTTATCTATAGTATCTGTTTTATGTGAACCAAAAATTATTAAATTGCAAAATAGTTCCCTCCTTACATGTATCATATTTCAATAGATTCACAGAGTTCTAAAGTAACATGCTTCACAGAAGAAAAATAGGTAACAGACACTTACAAACTCCTATTTGGCTCATTCTAAAATTGTGTATAATTGCCAATAAGGCACTGAAGAGAAGAGAGAATTAAATTAAAAATTCAATAAACACTGATCAATATGCTTGTAAATACCAAGTCTATAAAATGATCTTCCCTTTAAATGTAGTTATATCACAGGTACATGTTCTGTATCTTGGAATTTGGCTGATCATTTTTAAATCTAATTACATTTGTTTCTAATAAAAACATGCAAGAAATCTAGGAAGACTGCCAGAGAGGATTCTTTTTTTTATTTAAAAAAAAGAGAAAAGAGAAAGAAAAAAAGAAAACAGCAGCCTGAATTCTCAAGCTATCGCTGTCTCCTGGTTTAGCATTAGCTCACAATCAGCTGAATAAAGAAGTCATCTCTGTCTAAGATGTAAATAAATCACAAGCCTCAGTTACTTTACCACTAGCTGTTTGTCATTCAGGAAAATAATGGTTAATCAATGTCTAATCAATGAAGATGTGTAACATATTAGTTTGCAGTCCTTCATCATCCTATTTTCTTCAATTGCCTGGGGGTTTGTGTTCAGTACTTACAGAATCGATTACAATTGAGAATGATCATTCAGCTCATGTTGAGAGCTGTCAGCTGGGCTTTCCATGAGGCAGCTTTACTCTTGTGTTTAATATGAGATGCTAATGTTTAGCTGCATCTGACAAACTAGGTTCCATGGCGGAACATGTTATGAGAAGTGCTTAAGTAACTAATTGTATCACTACATGTCACTTGATGAAACTAAACTTTTCCTGACTTCACAATAATCATAAGCATTACTGGCTTGCTGTGGAAAATTAAAGGAAAATAGCTGCCTGCTTGAGTCTGACCATGCCTGCAGGGAAGGTCTAAGAAAGGCAACTACCAGTAACGTCTTTATAGATAACCACAGGGTGGGGGGAGAGGATTCTACAATTTTCATGTAAAACAATATTTATAAGGATGGTGTATCCTCGTGTGCAAGCATCTCTGAATGCCCAACAGTGTCTCACAAACACCAGGAGAAAAGTTAGACCCATAGCCTCTTGACGTCTTTCCTTTAGAAACAATCTTTTGTGACTATGCATGTTTAAATTCCAAAGAAAATGTTGATTGCCTGGCATACCCGTTTTCCTTGTCATTTATAAAAATGTATACATCCTGAAGAAAGAATGGGAAAATACTTAAAAGGGTAGGAGAGGAGTAGAATCTTGATTTCAACAACAAATAATTGTCAAGTTATGGAGCTCTTTGCTTTAATTACTGTTTTTGTGGTTTGTTTTGTTTTGGAAGTTGTGCTGATGACAGTCACAGAGCCCGGTGTTAAAAACTAATAACGATATAGTATTTTACTCGAAACATTTTTGGATCTTGATAGTATTGAATTAAAGAACAAGTTTAGTTGTTTCATTGTTAGTATCAGTTCCAAGAGCACCCTCTAGTGGCCACAGCTTTGAAGCACCTGTGGAAAGCGGAAAAGTCATTTGTACGCAATGCAAGCCCATTGACACTTGCTTTATAGGCCAATATTAAGAAACTCTAAAAAGTATATCTGTCATCACAAGTGACCTAAATGTGCTCTTAAACTTAAAAATATTTTAATATTATTCTGTGATCCAGCATGCTGGAGAAATGTAAAATGACCTAAGATTTTTTTTTAGTTATAATAGTGCATTAACTTCATTAAAGTATTGCCTCAGTGATACGTTGTCAAATTTTATGGATATTTCAGGATATGTCTTAATTATTTAAACTGCTGAGATAACTGATAAAACCTTAAAGAGAAAAGTTTTTTCATGCTCAATTCCATAATGTACAATGAAATACTGAATTTACATTGTTTCCAGTAACAATGGGAAGGAAAAAAACTTTATCTCTGAATCCAAATTTTTAGTGAATCTAACTTGTTTTAATAAATAATCAATTGTAAAGGTGAGAAAAAAGGAGCCCATCAAATAATTAAATGATCACTTTTGTTTTCTCTTAGCGTCAACTCCGTTTCACAAATAAATCCCATCATAGTGTTGGGTACATTGGATTAAAATGGGCCTGCTTAAAAAAACGAAAGGACAACTGTAAAACGCTATTGATTTATCTTTTGAAATAGAATTTCATGGTCAGAAATAGCAGATACAAGGAAGACGTGAATTCAATTTAAAACAATGGCTATATCCTTCTGTGTTCATGTCCTAAATGCGTAGTGAAGGAATTAGAAATCACGTATTTATAGTAATGTTTTATGCAATCATAAACTGTATTCATATAAATAAGCCACTTAGCTAACCGGACCTAAAAAACAACCAAAAATCTCAGCCTTTAAGTGAATCAAAACTGTCAAATCCAAACAGCTTTGTGCTTGGACACATGACAAGGAAAGACTGAGGAAAAATTGCTGGAGGCACACAATCCCAGAGACACTTCCGATCTACCAAAATGCTATAATTTTATCAAAAATGCTTGATGGTGTTTTCCTTTTTTAATACCCAAATTTGTTGTGGCGAAGCAGTTCATACATTTCCATTCTGAGGTGTTTCAGCAAACTTTACTACATTATTTCTTATATATCTTTTTAGTGACAATTAGAATATTTCAAAAGAAAAAAGCAAACATTTATGCAATGCCTCATACATAGCAGACTCCAGGCTGGGCATTAACATATGTGTTATCTCACATAGAATCAGATCAACTCTGTAATAAACTTGCTCAACATTTTCTAGAAGTTACTCTTTTTTTTTTTATCACTCAGAATATGGGAAACCCTGTTAGCTGTCTGTCTCATAAGCTGGGCTCACATATCTGTGCAAATATTTATAGTCTTCTTAAATTACCTTTTACCATCAGCAGTTCCTAAATCAAGCGCATACACTATAAAAGGCGAACTAACAAAGAAGTATGTAAAAGATCTTCGTCTACCTCTGCACGGCTACCGGGGCAGGTGAGCTAGCCCCACGAATGTCTATACTTTGATACCAGAGCTGTGATAATGATGAAAAGTTAATGGATTTTTATCTATATCAACCTGATGATCATAGACCTTGTTATTTTTATTATTTTTAAGAAGGGGGTCGGTGCTGCATGAATACGAAGGCATATATTCACAGAATTTCTTAGATTTATAGGTACAGGGGCTACAAAGCCTTCTCTCCTTTCTGAGGCAGATAAATTGAGTTCCATGCAGTTTACTATGTAGGGGTCTTTCAAATGAGACCACGAAATCTCAAACCCTTCCTCTCCTGTGTGGACATTAAAGATCCCATAGCAGTTTTCATAAGAGTAGGGGCTTGTCGCTATGCCACTGGGCAAATTCCTAGGACTTACCTTAAAGTCCAGGAGCCAGCTTCTCTCCACAGGACATTTAGCGTATTAGATACCCTGAAAAGTTCAGTATATTTACTCGATTTATTTAAAATGTTCTCCTAATGGTTCTGAAATAGCCTTTTTTTTTTTTTTAAAGCAAAAAGGAACCAAAGGTCTCTTTAGGTGAAGTTACAGTAATGTTTGTTACATGAAATCAAACTTCCTTCCAAAATATTTGATTAGTCCCTTTTGAACACAAATGCCTACAGTATTAATTTTATTTAAAAAACAAAAACAACCAATATATAATAAAAAAAATCTTATAATCCATGATCCATGCTTTCTGATACAGGTAATGTAAAATAAATGATATAATCTACAAAACAATGACAAATGAAAGACTTGGAAAAGGTTATGGTTTGACAAGGTAACATTTTTGAAATCTGGACACCAATCAAATTGATGTAACTATTGGTGATGCAACACTCTCTGACACTAAAGTCTTTACCACTGTCTAAAACATATAGAAGAGCCTATTGTGATTGCTTAACGTCAGCTTTTGTTCGTAAGCTCTTTCATAAAACTGAAACCAGGAAAATGATTTAAAGCAGTTCAATTTGTCTATTTACCTTAATCTTTAACTATTCCCATATGTCTGGCTACATGATGTATGACTCTTTATAAACCAATTTTTCAAAGATATACACGACAGAAAAAAGTCAGGCTCCTAACCTTTTACGTGCTGAACTTTTATAGAGCTCTAGAAAACAAAATGCTTTTAGATTTCAGAAAAGGGGAGAAAAAAAGACAGAAAGGTAATTTTCTTTTTCTCTCTGCTTAGTAATAATTATTGGCATCAGAGAAAGGAGAGCATACATTCATTTCTAGGTATGTGAAAAGTCCTCCCAGAGGTCCCACCCACACACATCAACGGTAAAGGTCTTTGTTTAAAAAAAAAGAACTACTTAAAAAATGAAGATCCATAAATGAAGATCATTAAACTCTTACAGGTTCTACAGTTGAGGTAGGAATGTTGTGCTAAGTATAATATCTCTCAGCAAGGCCCAACATGAAAGAAGAATCACAGATTAGAGATTCATCAGTATAAGGGCCCTGAATCACAATCATAATGGAACTCCTTTTCTTAGAAAAAACAGTAATTGGATAATTTAGTCAGTATTGAAATAGAAAGTTTGATTATATTAAAAATACCACAAGATTATTAAATTAATTTTTCTTTAGTTTACAAGTCTTTATAAAGATAAAAATACAAGAAAAATTTGAGCGTTTTTCCAACCAATATTTACTGGGCACCTATTGTGTGCTTGGAGCTGGATAAACAACTATGAACAGGACAAACTCACAGCCCTGTCCTCTTGGAGCCTGTTTAGTTTTAAACTGGAAAACCACCTGCAGGACAATTACCATCAAGTTATGATTATGAGCCAATGTGGAAGTGAAATTTTTCTGGTACTTTTAGTCCTTAAACCCCCTTCAGCTCAGTCCTTATGCAAATTGTGTTCGGTAGCCTGTGTTATTTTCAAGGTGTACTGTAATTTCCCAGCTGGTTTGCCCAAATTAGAATATGTAGTCTTCTCTCATAAAAACGCACAAAACATGAGAATTCTTGTGATGCATATAGAATGCAGAACAGAGAGAGACAGAGAGTATTTGTTATACATCTATGTCCTAGCCCACTTCCAGGCACTTTGCATATGTTACATACAGACATCTTCATAATATGTAAGCATTAACATTTTTACCACAAACTTCTACATCTTTCATAAGCAGAGTAAGATCAGCTAAATCATTTGGGAGAATAGCATCGTCTTTATCTTAAAATAGAAGAAAGTCAAATAGAAACACCAATGAATTATTAAAATTAACCCTTATTTCAGTGCGTAGATTAGTTAACTCATATTACATCACCATTTTTCCCTTTGTAACTAGATAAACAGCACTTTCCTTATGCAGATTTTATGAAAAGGCCTTAATGAACTATTCTGTTAATTGATAAGCCATAAGATTTAATGCAACCTCCCAAAGAAGTAGCTGATATGCAGGAAAAAAGGTAAATCTGTCAACCAATGTGGACAAAATTAATATTCAAATTATTATCAACAAGCACTGTTGAAATCTAATGTATAAAAAATGCATGACAAAAATCAACAGGATACTGTCTAAAGCTTATCAGAGAATTTTATTCTCAGCAACATTACGGATGATTCCATGGTTTGTCCATGTCATTTGACCAAATAACCATAAATGCCAAACTAAGATTTTAGTACCATCTTCTAAAGTACATGGAATTTATGTCTCATTTATTCATTTACTATCATCCACGTGAAACATTGACAGTATATTTTTATACATATTATGTATACACAGATATTATATACTTATATGTATTTATTAAATACATTTAAGTACATTTGCAGTTCTTAAAATGTAAATGTAGCTATTATTATAACTTTGAAAATGAGAAACCTGAAATTTACAAAATTGGTGCTAAGATTTACCTGATGTGATATTTCAATGTACATAATTTATTAAAGCTCTGCAAAGGAATTAAGTGTATAAGGACGACAAGAAATTTTTATATTTCCAAGTTAAGTATATTCCAATGTACGGTTTTTTTTTTTCTATTAGTTGCGATTCTCATTTCTAATGTTATTACAACTTCAGACGAACAAAGATGTCATCTTAAAGCAATTTTGAATAACTACACAAATGGAAGCACCTAATAATTAGAAAATGTAAAATTGATATGTGTTTTAACAAAAAATATACTGGCAAATCTCAGAATGTAGGAAAAAGCAAACACATTTGTGTGACATTTGGTAAATGGCTCTAATCTGTTTACTTAGAAATCTTACCACTTACCTGGTTCTTAATCCACTGATAAAATAAAGAAGAAAACAATGTAATAGAAATCAGACAGACATCACAAGATGTGTATTTATATGTGACTATTTTTTGATAACCAAGAGATTTTAGACAGGCAAAATAGATACCCATTTAACTATACTCCTACACAAATAGAAATATTAGTGTGTAACTTTAAAATTTTTCTAATTATTTTAAAACTTTAAAATATCTTATGAATTTATTTTTAAAATAAAATAAAATATTCTTAGATACATTTAACCTAAAACACAAATGATTAGATTTTTCTATTTAGCTCATTTGAACTAATGCATTTAAAATTATTTCACCAAAAAAACTCATTTAAAATAGATTTTTTAAAAATTCCTGGCTTTTTTTTTAATAGCTCTTTTTAAAACTTCAAGTACACTTGAGAAACTGACTGTGGATCATGTATACAATGTAGGGTCAATGCTGTATTGAATTTCCAGACCATTTTCAGACTACCTTCTGGCAATGGAAGCATTTTGACCACTGACACTCCCTATGGGTATATCTGACTATCCTGGTACAATGCACCATTCCCCATTATTGAATCTACAACAAACTGCTGTAGGTTATTCATTGATTGAGTGTTTAAGTATATTCTTTAGGAGCAAATAGAGAACTAATCTGTAAACAATCACATAAAATAAAAAAATCAGCAGAATTCCTGCTTCAAAGATGCTTCGAGCTACAGCACTTAATTATGTGCATTCTTTGATTATATTGTGTCACATTCAATAAAGATATATAGGAATTCTATTTCTTTATATCACTGTGGATTCTTCTCAGCACTTCATTGTACCGTGCAAGAAAATTAAGAAAGCACCTGCCTAACCACCAACTACACTAAGTTAAAACACACCTACTTCCTTTTTATGTTTTTTTTTTTTTTTGGCCTAGATTAATCATAAAATTCACCAGAATGTTTATTTAACCAATAAAGATACAGATAAGGATTCTATATTGTCTAATACATGTAAAACTAAATATCAGGTAAACTGTTTTCAGCCTGAAGACAAACACGTATATGGGCACGTGAGTGTGCATTCATCTAACTAGACTGTATTTTAAGAATTAGCCTAAGGACTCCTTGCACAGTCGTCTTCCACAATGCAGAGACTGAGAGTGTGTGTGGCGGCATGTGAGAGAGAGCAGACAGCTCTGCGTCCCTTCACAGGGTCCCTCTGTCAGTGTGTATTTAGGACAGCTTTCTAACATGAAATCAGCTCAGCTGCAGTGTCGATTTCAGGGGGTTCAGAGAGAGACAGAGGGAGAATACTTCAACTCCTTAAAATGCATTTGCTATTCCTGTTCTCTGAAAGCCTGAATGTATTTTCTGATCTCGCAGAGAAATGACTTTCTTGGGGATATGTCTGCCATACCGAACCAATTTCTTTTGGTTTGAATTAGCTTGGTAGGTTTTGAATATTTTAACAAATAAACATTTAGAAATGTTTAAGAACAGAGAAAGGTTATGTAAAATATATGGACTTCCTAAAAAGATAGAAAAATACGTGTATGATACCTGGTTTTTTTTAAAAAAAATGAAACTGGGAAGAAAATAAGGGTGGAAATATTTTTATAATCAGATATCATGCAAAGTTTCACTATATTCTTTTGTAAGGTGTATTTTTGGTTGGCTAGGTCTTGTTTTGTTCCATTCTGTTGTCAGCAAAGCTCTCATCGAAGCCACCGTCTGCATAACAGAGAACAGAGAAGCTCAAAGTATTAATATCAACACTTTTAAAAATCACAATTTTGTCTAAATTATGTTTCTGAAATGCAACTGCAGCACTGCTTGGATGCTGACGTGTTTTATTTACTTAACCATTTTCACTTTAATGGCAGCAGAGAAGGCATGTGGAAGGAGCTGTCACTGTGTTGCCTTACTAACGTACGCGTTCAGTAAAACCTAGGGTTTGCGCCAACCAACGAAATGCTTGAGTATTTTGAGGAATCACTAAATGTGAAAGTAGTTTATATCTAATCAAACGTTTCAGACATATTGCTTTTCAGGTGGAAAATAACCAGGGAATAGAAAACAATTTTAAAACACAAGCAAACAAACAACAAAAAAAGAAAATGTCATGGTCAATGTCCCATTATTACTCACCTCTCTGATCAAGTTTATAGAGTTCTTCAAGTGTAACAATTAACGATCCAGGTCAGCTAATCTACGTGATTATGCTGCAGGGACCTGAATGTGTAAAAGAATGTTGGCTCATTCACAAAGGACTCTTGCTATGGAACAAGAACATAGAAATGAAAGTCAGTTGCTTATAAAATAGTAAAAAAGAAAATACCCTTACGGTGTAGGAGGTTAAGAAAAATGATTGCATACTTCTCGCTAGAGATGTTCCTTGTAACTTATGAGCAATTTTAAAAGGCTTTTTTTCCTAAAAAGTGGGGAGTAAATACAGTGCAAATATTTTTTATAATTTCTTTTACAATATCGTGTAAAATTTTATTTTATTCTTTGGTAAATTATACTTTTGGTTGGTTAAGTCTTGAAATGATACTGACAATACTTTCCAACTTGAGTTTTAGGTATACTACTTTTACATATACTACTTTTATTTTGAGGAACTTATTATTTCATGTTTTATGTTCTTAAAAAATGCATATCTTTAAGCAAGATACTCAGAAAGGCACTGGGGAACTCTCCAATAATTTTTAATGGAATCATTTTGATTCTTCCAAGGAAATGTCTTTCTCCAATTTAAGAAAGACTCTCACACTGCTAAAGGTTAACATGTAAAGAAATACCCATATCAAACAAAATTTTAAAAATTTAAGCCACCAATAAATCCCAACTAACATTGTCCTACTGGCATTTTTTTGTTAACACTATACTTACACACCTATCTCATTGACTTACTATCTTTTTTGTATATGTAGAGTCTTTCTTAAACTATAAAGATTTTAAAGACTTAAATCGTATTTCATCTAGAATCTAATTTAGATAGAAACATACAGCAAATGTGCAATCAGCATTTACAGAAGGAGAAAATGGAAAGAAAGAAAGCAAAAAAGTAAAGGAAAGAAGGACAAACCTGAATATGGAAGCTAAATAACAGGAAAACCCAAAAGGAAAGTAATGGTATAAAATGTGTAACAATATTAACTTAAACAGCCATTGCTATCAGACATGGAACAGCATTAACCTCGTAGTAATACAGATGTAAATATGGTTGCTAGCTAATAATTTATCCATTATTAAGAATTTCAACATGGAGTTTTTTATTCTATAAACTCATCTTACTTCATTATAATTCCCCACGGACACATTCTATGAAGGTAAGTTTATGTTTTTGTTTTAAATCAAGAGGT
Source organism: Lepilemur ruficaudatus (assembly GCA_963574885.1). Lineage (NCBI taxonomy): Eukaryota > Metazoa > Chordata > Mammalia > Primates > Lepilemuridae > Lepilemur > Lepilemur ruficaudatus. The sequence continues at coordinate 22,688 of CAUYRT010029022.1, forward strand.
TGCATTTCACCTGTCTGTACCTAGTTTCTGAACCGCATTGTCATAACTAAGATTTCCACCATGACAGACTCATAAAGAACACCCAAGCATGTTCTTATTGTAGGGACCAAGGCTCTTGGCCCCCTAAGGGCTCAATGAGAAATCACTGACATGAGGTAAATTGATTAGCAAGAGAGAAGGCATACAAATTTATTGAACATATATATATGAAAACCTTCACAATGAAGACCCAAAGATACAGGGGAAATTGTCCACTTTTATTTTTAGGTTCAACAAGGTATGACCAGCTGTATAGAAATATCATGGACAAAAAGGATATGATCTAACACTTACAGACTGAGTGGGCAAACCCGGCAAGACCTGTCTGTCTAGATTCTTCTTGGCTTCTCTGAGCATGCATTCCTTCCTTCTGGGTGTGGGGCAGGTACCTCTCTGGTACGGAGGTCTTATGACCTACAGTCAAATAAGGTAGGTCAGATAAATTTTTTATTGCCGGTTCTTACACAGAATAATTTTAGCTTACAATTATGGCTGACTTTTAGGAAAGGGGATTCTGGCTTTTATGACCAGTCCTGGGGAAAAGGGATTCTAATGTCCATGGCTAACCTCAGGGGAGAACGGGACTGAGACAAGAGGACAGGAAAAGGTTAGAGGAAAACTTTTGTTTCTGAGTTTACTTCTGAGGCCTTCATTTGTGGGGTACTGTTTTCTGAGCGGCAGCATTATGAAACAAATAAATGCTCCCCTGGGAAAGCCCTGGACAACAGCAGCAGCCAGCAGCACACCTGGGCTCAGAGTCCTGCCACATGGGAAGACTCTACTAGCAAGAGTCTTTAAATGACTTCAGGTCTAACAGAGAGAGTTGCAAACATCAGTTTCTGCTAACAGAGGCCACAACACAAGAACAATCTTCACATATGTACACTATGAAAAAGTTTACTCCTTGGTTACTTCAATGAATGCAGTCTTTTTTGTGCAGTCACTTGTAAACTACAAAGAATGGAAGAGTCTTCCTAAAGTAGTTTTGAAATTTAAAAATTCTTAAATTTAATTTAGTCAAAAATTGAATTTCTATGGGCTATACATTTCTGGTAATAAGCAATACATTTTCTTCTCAAAGCTCATATGGATTTTAATTCTGCCAACCACAGGATGTGGCTTACATTGTGGACAAGAGTAGCTATTTTTCATTTGGCCTAGGGTCTGAATGCATTGCCTAAACTTGCATGATGTATCTCTCCTGAGCTTTAAAAGTTATTAGAAATAAATTCCAGTATTGTATTATATAGCCAATCTATCATTATAGTAGACAGTAAGGATACTACAATTATAGAAAATAAATTAAAGGCTTGGAAAACAATTTTGGGATAATCCTACAAACTCAGGGGAAAAAAACCAGATACCTAACATGCTTAATTCTTTGAAAAAAGAGCAGAGTTTAATTGTGTGTCTGAGATGAAAAGAGGGGTATATTTAATCTCTTTTGAGTCTGCCAAGTTTCAGTAATTTTTAGACAGATTGGATAATTTATAATATAAAATCATTTATTAAACTCTATTGTTTATATAGGTCAATTATATCTGTCTTGAGAACTGAGCATATCTTTTCTTTCTCAGTTTCAGGGTCTCATATACACAATATATCTTGCTGAATTCGTTGAATTTATTTGAATTGAAGGAGATGTGTAGCTTTCATCTAGTTCACAGATCATGACAATGCAAGCTAAAAATAGTGAACAAGATTTTGAGAATTCGTTCGTGAAAGAGAGAGATTGAAAGGAAATGATTAGCCAAATAAGCTTTAAGCTTAGCTGAGGGAACATCACTAAAAGATTTCACGAAGGTTTATTTGGTATTGATGTATACGTGTATTTCCCTCTCAGCTGGAATGACTCCAAAAGGGTTGTCATGGTTGGTCGAGTAAATAATACACGCTTTAAAAACAATTATAAATCTGTATTCACCTGATGGACTTTGTATTCATTCCAGTCAATTGGGCATATAATACTCGTTTAAAAAATAAGTACATATAATGCATTAAAAACTGCTTAAACGCCCATTTAACCGGAGGGGCCAAAACAGCTCTAAAATGGAGCATGTGATTAACACTAATGGAAGTTATGCATATGTAATGAAAGGAGAACCCCAAACCCTTTTAAAGAGGGCTATGACAGGAGAATGACAGCTGGGAAACACTGCGATTTAAGGCTTCTCTTGCTTTCTAAAGCAGTCTCTGCCCTCACAGCAACCAATAACTCCCAGAGTGGTGAATCTTGGGGTCCAAGGCAATAAATGTACTGATATTTAAGATAAAACAATGCTAAAGGGAATGGCAGTAACAGCCCTATGATAAATAATGCAGCAGTATAATTGGATTGCCTCTCTGTACTTAAACAGCTATTCACTGATGATGGCTCTCGTCCCACTCAAAGATCTTACCCAAGATTCCTTCTTCACAATGTCAAACGCAAGAAAGGACTATATTTTAAGTTTTTAATGAGCATAAATTAGAAATAATCTCACAATATTTTAGATTCACAATATTTTCTTTTTAAAGAGGACAAAGGGCATAGTCAACAGTTGGCAGAAAAACAGATAGGATTCTGACTTATTTCCCTTTTGGTCAGAGTCTCAAGAGAGTCTTCCCCAATTGGCCACACAGGTGGAGAGATTTGGGAAGAAAATAGAAGTCCACCAGTCTACCAAATTTTTCTCTATTAGCTTGAGGGAAAAAAGCTCAAAATTATCAATAGAGGTGCTTTGTAGGGGGGTTAGTTAAGATCACAGAAACTCCCTGTTGAAAGGCAAACACATTACCTGGACATATGTATTAATTCATGAGTACTCCCCTGCCCATAAATTAACTTCCCAGACAAACTATTCATGACCTAGGGAAACAGAATGGTCCTGTATGATGACGGCGTGGGAGCAAAGGTACAAGGAATGTGTAGTGTACTTAGAGGTAACACAAAAGAAGGCTGTGAGCAGTCAATGGGCAGAATGAATGCATGAGGCTGCCTCAAGGAGCCCTGAAAACAGACCTTAATATTCCCATTCGTTACTTTGCTGACCACTGTCAAAGTAATATCATGCTCCTAACTGCTAGAATTCCAGCCCGGTCTCTGTTTCTTTTCCATTTCCAGTATTGATTGCAGCAGTTTGAATGTTACTACAATGTGAGTATCTTGGGGGTAGGGACTATTATGTATGTGGTATCTAGGTATTATTAGTAGTATCAAGAAGAGTATCTAAAACGTAGGACATGCTCAATAAATGTCTGTTGAATTAATTACTTGAATGGATGAGTAAATATAGTAAAGCTGTCCAGAAGCACAGAATCAGAAATTAATTTCAAAGTCAAAAGATGAGCTGCTTTCACCTCTAAATGATACTTTGAATAAGTAAAATCTTTCATAAACAAAAAGGGAAATACAGAGTAGAGAGGTAAACACTATAGCAGCAAGAGAATAGGAAAGACCAAAAACAAAAAACCCTGTGAATGTCTTAGAGTGCCATTAATAGAACACACAAGTGAAGATCCATAAATCAAAAGTTCCTCAGAGATCCTTGAGTCTAGATCTAGTCTCTGCAAAAAGTGGCATATTGTGTTTACTAGTTTTGTATTCCCATGAGATAAATGCTGCCTTCCTAACTGCCAGGTGTAGCCTTACAATAAACTCCTATAACCTGACCCTGGCAAACTCAAGGTCCCGATCTACAGAGAGTCACAAAATATTGGGTCCCATGCAGAGGGATGAGGGTTTCCTTGCAAACTCTGTGCTTACTGTATCACCTAGGTACAGTGCAGCCCTGAAGAGTCTCACCACTTCTGCCTCTTTCTGTATAATCACCTACATCTAATCCCAGAAATGCAAAAATGTGAATTTGGAAAGTTGATTCCATTTCACTTCCCATCCTCCTCTATCCTTCCTACATCATTCACCAAATCTCTCTTCTGCCAGTGAGAAAATAAAGCTCCCAAAGAAAAGGAAACAAACCAATACTAGGGCAGTGGATGATGTGGGGAAATACAGTAATCTAAAATAAGAGCAGCCTGCCAAAAAGTATTAATACACAGGTGTTCTCTCATGCAGTCTTCACCACCTCCCTATGAAGTTAGCCTCATCTTTGACATGTGGAAACTGAGGTAACCTGATAGATTAAGTAACTTTCCCAGGAGGAATGTAATAAGCACCTGCCATGCACTAGAAGCCCAAGGTTCAATTGACATGGCCCTTGCCCTCATGAAGCATATAGAGTGGTGGACACAAAAAATGAGCATGAAATTATATTAAATATGCTATAGAAGCATCTAAGAGAGCTTCTAACTCAGACCTGGAGAATTAGAGAAAGTGTTGTCTACATTAAGATGTCAAAATGAATTGGATTTAGCCAAGCGAAAGGCAGTGAAGAGTCCATATAGAAGAAATGACATATACAAAAGACCAGAGATAAGACAAGCAAAACTGCAAAGATAGAAAGTTGCAAAATATCAATAGAGACAAGTTCATGCAGGACCTTGTAGATCACAGCAAGGAATTTGGACCTTATCTTTGGGACCATGGAAAACCATTAAAGGAGGTTAACAAGGGTGAAAATATTATCAGATTTGTGTTTTTGGAAGATTTCCCTGACCACAGTACGAAATAAATAAATTTGAAGGAAAGAAAGGAAAATAGAACAAATTAAGTGAATTCTCAATACATGAGTATTTTTGTCTGACAAAAATGCCAATTTCGTATGGTTCAGCTAAATAGCTACATAGCTGTTATTTACACTAAAGCAATGGTAAGGAGACTAAAAGGATGTAGATGCTTTCCACACTTTTTGTAGCTGTCTATAAGAAGACACAGATAGCACCTGAAGATTGATATGGCTAAGGGAGGGAAAAGGAGGCATGAAGGATGACCTTCCCCAAAAGTTTCCAAATAGAGCAACTGGGTAGCAAGTGATGTCCACCATTTATTTGGAAAGGGGTGAAAGAATCAGGAAGATAACATGAAAAAATAGACCGGTTAGAGGAAGGTACTTATTCCAAGAACTCTCCCTTCTAAGAATAGAGAAAATGCCTTAAGATGAAAATTCTGATTTAACAAAATAAAAATGAGTTTAAAATGGATGATATTGTTTACAGATCTAGCAACTCTTAACATTTATAAATAAAACCCTTAAGCTAAATTGCTAATCGCCCTCCGTCCGTAAAATAGGCATCTCTTTCAACCCATGAAAAATACAGTTTTATTTTTGCATAGATTCACAATCGGACCTTCTCTAGGTTGCCAAAGCCTAAGAAGTAGCTTCAAGACTATAGATTAACCTTTATAGGGTGTACTTGACATGAATTTTTAAGAGACATGGTGTCTTGAAATAAATGATCCCAACACAGATTTAAGATTCAATCAGCATTAATGGTGGTATTAGAAATGATAACTTCAATTATAAGCATAATGCATTTTCCTTTGGGAGATTAATTTATGTAGAGAAGGTACTTGGAATTTGCCCTGGTACAGCCATACTTCAAACCTGCTTGTGACCAAGAAAAGGCATTTGTGCTAGTTTGATTTTAGATAATAGCAAATGTTTTAAAAAATTAATGTTATGTAACTCATTTTCCAGAAAGTTATTTTTTCTAATCATCTCAGAAAGAGGGTATAGGCTGATATTAAAGCAACTAAGATGTGGAATTAATCAAAGAAATCTACAATTTGGTCCTCATGAATTTTATATTCATTCACTCTATGGTTTTAAAAGAAATAGCTATAAAAATATTGTCCTGCGTAAGCATAAAATAAGCAATTTCCTTCACTATTCTTTTTCATCATTTCACTTTTTGAAAGAAAACCGTTCTTTAAGAAAATATATAAGTAAAGCCATAAAGTAATGTTTAAGGATATTAACAGCTATTTTAAAACAAGGAACATTGAGTTCTGAAAAGGAAAGGAAAAGTATCTATAACATCAAAATTATCTAAACTGAAAACTCAAAAGAAAAATTTTCTTCTCTAGGTAATTTAGAAAAAAAATATGGTTAAAAGGAATGTCCCCTGGGGACCTTGTCAAGATAGAGTAGAAAAATATGCATTTCTTAAAGTATACTATAAAAGTATAGTATAATATAAAGTATACTATAAAATAGATATTATATATGGTATCAGATTAATAACCATATATAATATCTATAAAACATTAAATTAACATAATTAAAAGCTATCTTAAAACATTAAAGCCCTAGAGTGTTAATAATTATAGGCAACATTTATTAATACTAACAATTTTTATATGCCATGCAAAATATATCAGATGCATTAGGTACTTTGATGTAGGTACAATTATCAGTTCCATCGTACGGATGAATAAACATAGCTTGGGGTTTGACAAAGCCAGAACTCGAGCCCCATTGGCATGCCTCTAAAGCATGAATTTAATTCCAGCATGCTATATATTGCCCCTCTAGGAAAGTGTACAGTGACCACATATTATTGTATTTATTTTAGTGCATCTTTTCATTGGCAATAAGTGCGTCTTTTCACTGGCAATATTTAATTAAAGGGAGAGGAGGTAGCACTCAGAGGTGAAAATAAAGAGGAGAGGATATCAGGTTCACCCTGGCTTGATCAATGAGTTTGTACTAATTGCATCATTTATCCATTCAGTTTTTCTTCTGCAAAATGAGAATTAGACTGGATTGAATAAGTACACCATTCTGAGTAAGTGGTGTTTCTGATGTTGTCATTGGTCATCATATAATTTTAAGCATTTTTTTAAAAATCCCTTTATAAAAACTTACTATAAAATAGTTCAATATAATATTCATTAATTTATCCAACATATACTTGATATATTTTCAAAACACCGTTGGAGGGTACTTTGAGAAAAATAAAAGTTAAATACAGTCACTATGCTCCATGCTACCACAGTCTACCTGGAAATATACAAAACATACTCAATCAGCATAAAATTGCTCAGCAATATAAAAACTAGTGCAACATAAAGTAGTAAAAGATATTCACCTAAGCAATGAGGGGCTATGGAATAAAGGTATAATTAGCATGCACAGGTGTGGCTAGGAGAGAGGATTGAAAGGACAGGCTTTAATCCAAAACATGAAGAACATGATGAAAATGGATATCCAAAGACAAAAGGTAGGGAAGCATGAAAATTTATATTTGGGCTAACAAAGGTGGAGAGGAAAGAAGAGCTGGAGAGGTGAGGAAGGCAAATTGACAGATGGCCTTAAAGATCATACGGAACACATTTCAATTAAATAAAAACAACTTTGTTTTGACTTCGTTCTTCAAATTGCTTTTAAATTTGGAAAATAACAATTCTAATTTAATATACCATTTGCCCAAAGTGCTTGCCTAAAGTATCTGTCAAAGCAGCATTTTATAAATTACTCTATGAGTTTTATTCTAAGCAAATTAAATGAGAGAACCACATATTTCCAATGCAAGTTGAAAGCTGGTTCTTCTTAGCCTAAAGCTTTCTTTAACAATATATACATATATGTGTATATATGTATAAATGTATCTTTAGATGTTTAGAACTTAAAATACACATTTTTCTCCATCTCTCTTTAATGTTGTCTTAATGGCAGTTGTCTTTTGTTTCAATTTCATCTCCCTTGTGTAACTTTTAATGCTTTCTGCAAAATTCAACAATTCAATCTGGAGCCAAAGAAATTAAACCTTGATGACTCTTAAAGAGCTTAAGATTAATGCAGGAAGAAATTACCTTGGTTAGCAATGCCTATTCTTATTAGTATCCTGAAGTTCGCTTTTGCTGAAAAAGTGGTGGGAGTTTGATCTGCAGCTAAGACTCAGTGGGTCATGTTGTGCAGTTTGTTTTTTGATCACTGAATTCATGAAGCTAGAATTGCATTTTGAATGACTATATCACTGTACACACTGTTGAATAATAGCAAAAAAGATAGGACATTAATGTGCACCATAAAGAGAAATGAATATCATCCTTCCTAGTTAGATTATGTCAACAAAACAAGTGAATATTCTATGGTTCAGAAACAATATAAGCAAATTTTTAATGGAAGCCCACATATAACTGTCATGAATGTCTTTCTAAATAAGGATATTGTGGGCAGCTACTCAACATCAAGACAACTATTACATTGGGGAACTTGTAATTGTTCTCCCAGAATACGCTATGAACACTGCAGTGTTTAATCAATTAATCATGCAGTTACTGTTCTGCAAACCCTCTACTAGGTGAGCTGTGAGTGTATCTGCATAGTGCACATGAACTAAGAATGAGAACACAAAAAAATTGTCTTTTTTTTTTTTAACCTACTTCCCTTCGTTCAAAGCAAAAGACAGCAGGGCCAGTTGAAAGTCTGAATGAAGAATATCCACATGTGGACTGACACAGTGATTGGCATCCATCCCCTAGTATCTGCCTTATTTAATATCTAATAAAAATACTGCTCACATGTTTATCGTGGGTAAAAATATCTAATATCTACTGAGCAATTATTATATGCCAGATACTATGCTGAGTGCTTTACCTAGAACCTCAATAATCCTGCTAATAACACTACTGAAATGGTTCTCAACTGGGACCATTTTGCCCCCAGGCGACATTTGGCAATGTCTGGAGTCATTTTGGGTCATCAGAACACAGGAGGAGTGTTTGTGCTACTGGCATCTAAGAAGTAGAGGCCAGCAATGCTGCTAAGCATCCTTCAATGTCCAGGAAAGCCCCTACAACAAAGAATTATCCAAGCTAACATGTCAATAGTATGGAGGTTGAAAACCCCTACCCCATTTTATCTTCATTTAACAGCTGAAAAAAATGAGGTTTAAAGAGGTTAAGGTCACCAAGCTAATACACAGTTTGAGCTGGGACTCAAACTCAGCACTGACTACAAAAGCCCACAGGCTCTCCATCACATCACACTCTTGCTGCGCTGCACTTCATTGCAAAATCAGTTGTCTTGCAGCACACAATTTTATAATGCAGCACACCTTGTGCTTTCAGTTAGAGGTCCTCTCTTTTGGTGTAAGGAGATCTGCTCTCCAGTTCTTTGATACTCACGGGTTATTCAAATTCTTGACAGTAATCTGGGGGTCTACAGCTAGAGCTTTCCTAACTGTTTCTCCTAACTTTCTATGATGCCAATCATGAGCCTTCTGGAAAGGTTACCTGATTGCCTCTCCATTCCTCCACTGGGTGTTAGGTTAGGCCTCCCTAGGGTTGCCCCCTCTTTCTTTTCCCTACTTCTCAGCAAGAAGCAGAGGATTCCTCAGAGCCCATCTCCTGCTGACTTTTCCCTCTTTTCTGTGGAGTAGAATCCTGCCTTCCGTTATGCCAGAGATGACTTTCCCACCCCCAGGGAACAACTCAAACATCACTGGGGAAGTAAGGGGGACTTGGCACTGCCCATTCCCTCCAACTGTCTGTGGAGTATCAATAGTCTATAGGGAAGCCACTAAGAGTTGACTCTCTCCTACTCTGAAGTAGTAAAGATTCCTCGAGGAGGGGATCCAGGGCCTGACCTCCAAACCACACAGCTGAGGACCCAATGTATGCTGCTCAATTACTTGCATGTACCCCAGGGACCAATCTGAAATAGCCCAACCAAAGCCAGCAGTCAGCACGGCTGTTTTCTCATGCCCCCAAAATAGCCATTCTGCCAAAGCACAGCATCAGGAATTATAATTTGTCTCTAAATAAAGATCGAAATAAAAGAAATAACAATTCCTATTATCTGCCCTTTTAAAGGACAAGATTTGTTTCCGTAGAAAATGGGATGGGGAAGAACATACAAGAATGCACGAAGGTATCAAGTAGAACCAAACCCACTAATAAGGATTCCATTCCACAGTATTTACAGACATTATTGCCAGAAGGATTTTTGACTCTTGAAACTTTCCCATGTGATCCAGAGGTGATGGGTCTTTTTGCCCCAGTTGAAACATCACTTTCACACTCAGATCCCAGTTACACAACTAACAGTAGATAGGTAGAACACAGACTAGTAATCATAACCAGGTATTTGAAACTCACATCAGAACCTAAACTTTACCAAATAGTTTCTTCTTAACCTTCCTCATTAAGTAATCTCTCAGATGTGCCCACAAAGATCAAAATTACTCAATGTCACCTACATTTCCCTTTTCTCCACCCTACCAGCTACTCCCTGGGGATGGTTCTAATTGTGATTAAATTCCAAGTAGCAGAATGAGAGAGAACTAGGAACTCTACAGTCTCCGGAAACTTGAAATTTCCTGTGAATAAGTGCAAATGAACTGCATCTTAATTACCCACGCCACGAAATCTCTCTGACTGACTCCTACCCTCACCCGTGCACCTCCACCAAATTCTGCCAGGCTTGGCACGGTTTCTGATCTAATCCCTCCTGAGGGAAGCCGGGGAAGGCGCATTGGAAAGATCAGCACAGTTCAGAAACACAAGCATACTCCTTATTACAAAAACAATCAAAGACGTTAAGATGGAAAGAACGTTGTCTCTGGCCATGTTGCTTACAGCACTTGAAACAGTCAAGTTCTTTGCAACCCACAGACTCGATGGTAGTTGGTGCTGAGTGCAGTACTACTGGTTAGACTCAAAGTGGCCTTCTCATCGTCTGAAAGCACATCAAAGGCCTTAGGAATAAATCACAGTTCTTTTCTACTCTTTGAGATTCGAATACTGCAGAAACAGAATCAGCTGCTTCTAATGGAGATTTAGGTTAATTTGATTCTAAATCATTCACTGTTTTCCGACCACCTTTATCCAACATCCCACCCGAACACACGCACACTTTTTATTCCACGTATTTCCAGATATTTAAGCGGGATGAAAGTGAGCAGGCTAAGCCAGGCCGGAGCGCGGGCGGCTGAAGCTGTCACGGAGCTCTCTCCCCCTGACGCGGAAGTCTGCCAAATTGCCGCAGCCAACTAGCAATCATTTGTCTTTTCCCCCATCTCCTCAGAGCAGAGGCGGATGTTCAGGGTGGTTTTAGAATATGGACAGGGGGTCTCCACAGCCAAGAAAAGACATCTGAAGCCTCCCCTCCCTCCCCCAAACCCTGCTCAGCGGTTGCGACTCCTCTAAGGCTCGGACGCAGGTCTCCAGAGGTGAAAGGAGCGTGGATTAGCCCACTGTGCTGCCTTGCCCACAGCATAGTATAATATTAATTAGTCACCTTCCTTATTAGTCAGTCAAAATATGCCAGACTGAAATAAATTACATTCTTAGCACATATTTCACACCCCTGGATCAAGTCTTGCAAGGTTTTTCTTTTATTATTTATAAGATCATGTGCTGTCTTCCTGTGGAAAATGAGATGGTCTGCATGAGGAAAAAGGTAAAAGAAATGCAGAGAAATGAAACAATCAGATATTCCCTAATGATATTTAAAAATAGAAAATTTGCTACTGTTACATACAGCATGTTCCATCTTTTGAGATTTAATGGCTCTCTTGTGGTTTAATGGAGAATTACTTTCAGTAATTGATTATTAAAATTTAAAATTGCTAACCATCTTCATTATTAGATGAGCGAACATGTTATCCTTGTAATTAAAAAAAGCCCGAGCCTCACTTTCATCCTGTTGACAGAGCGGGCAGACTGTCTCCACACTCAGACTTGACGGTTTCAGGCTTCTTGTTTGACAAAAATAGCCAGCCAGTCATTTGATGATGAAAATGCGGAACATCCACAGAGACTGAGCAGAAAATATAATGAACAAAAAATAAAATAATAAAAAGCCCTACAAGCTAATTAAAGTTTTCAGTCCCGACTCATTAAATGCCATGCATCACTTATGTGATATTTCAATGTGCTGTGCTCAGGTAACACGGGGCGCTGGGAGGTTTTTCTTCAGCCTCACTCAATGCGCCCTCAGAAAGCAGCACGATCCGTCCTCCTCCACGTGCGACAGAGCTTTCCCTTTGACATTTCCCCTCGGATGTTTGCCATTACAAAATGTTGGTTTTGGCAACATCCTATACATAGCGGGCACTGGTAAAATCTAATGTGATCCCTTGTTCTCACAAATGTGCATAGGATGTCTCTAGGTTCTTGCATGGAAAGCTCCAAGGCTTAAGCCCCCACGGCTGAGTCAAAACAGTGGGACCTCAAAATCCCCCAGGAAGTCCACATCCTGAGAAACGAAGCTTTATCAGTCAGTTACCCACACACTGGGGGTGAGGAATTTGTCTGTATGGGATCTTGCATTGGAAAGTTTTCATCGTATTGGACGTTTTCATCGTGTGAAGGCAGCACTCAGTGATTTCCAAAAGGAAATTTTATAAATGTCAATGAAAAAAGCCTCTCAAAAGGGACGTTTTTCACAACTCAAGTATTAGACAGATGTCAGCCTTCAGGAAAAGAAAATCCAGCAGACTTGAGAAGCAGCAATATGAGTGAAGCAAAGATTTTTTACCTGGAGGTTTATTCTGAAAATCAAGGAAGACATCTATCAGCATTCCCATAAAGTCTCAATCATTTAGGTCATAAAATCCTTGCTCAAATATCAATTTTTAAAAATTGACTAATCAATGACTTGCCAATATTTTCCTGAGATCCAGACCCTCAAGGATGTCCTCTCTGAGTCAGCCCAGCCAACCTTGATTATTCCTTAATGCAAATCACCACCTACCCTTTGTCCCCGTTCAAAGACTGTGCTATCACTGGGCAGTATTTAGATTGTACTGTAAAGCTGTCCTCATGCATTTGTCCTTGAGTTTGTCTTCCCAATTAGATTATATGACTCTGAAGAGTAAGAGCAATTCCTTTCATTTCTTTTATGATTTTCACTTACCTACACCCTCTTACCTGATGTCATGCTCAACAGACATCAGGCCCACCACCATAATATTTGCTCACTGGGTTAGATATAGAGGTTTGACAAGGAGCTGAACTCTTCTATTTTAATTAAATATAACCTTGAATTTAGGTCATATATAAATTACCTTGAATTTAGGACCCATGCAGACTAGATCACCCTTTCTCAACAATGGAACAATTTTTTCAATTCTCCCAAGAGTGATACATAACTATTTCCATTCTAGATACCTAAGAGATAAATGAATGTGTTACATACAATGAGTATTAGGGCTTAATTCTCTGAATTTCCTCAGAAAGCCTGGTCTAGATTATTCTTTCAAATTACTTTCAACAAAGTCACAGTCAGTAACAAATAAGAAAATGCCTTTCCTCCTCCATGGTCTTTCTGGCTTTGTTGATGTGACAACCTTCAGCTTGGGGTATAAAGTGCCAACCCATTTTTGAGGTTATCTCACATGTCACCCCCACACCCATGATCACTTTCCTATACCCAAATATCATGGCACGTTATTGGTTCCAATGAATCACATTTTCATCCTCTATCAGATACTACTATTAAATTATATGTGTGCTAGCAGCATAATTCACATTTGAACATTTTTCTACCTCTCCCAGAGCTAGTAGAGTTCTTTTAATGTGTAAGAGATTTAAGTGCATATTAAGTAAATTAATGAATACATAAATGGAATAAATAGAATGACTTAGTCCTGGATTTGTTTCCATTTCTCAATTTTCTTTCTTAGATTTACATATGAATGAAAATAATTACTCAATACAGGTATACTGACTAAGAGTGTAAAAAACATTTCTTTGTCATATGGCCATCAGACACACATCAGAAAACAAATTCTTGATCTTCCCGTTTCAGTCAATGGCCATTCCATAGTTTCAATTTCTCAAGCCATAACCTCTGAGTAATTCCTGTATTTTTCTCTTTCTCTCATATTCCTTATCCAATTTATCAACAATTTATGTCAGCTCTTTTGTCAAAATAGATCCAGACCATTTGTCACCACCTCCACTATTACCACTTTGTTCTAAGATATCATCATCCATCCCCTGGATTATTCTAGTTGTCTCTTAACCACACTCCACATTTATTGCCAGAAATGTCCTGTTACAGCATCACTTTGAAGTCATTCTTCTGTCCAAATCTTCCAATGATTCCCGATTTCGTTGCAGTGGCCTACAAAGTCCTACAGAATCTGCCTACTCCTTCTCATCTTTAACATCATCCTCTGCTACTTTTTCCCTCTTTTACTGACACCAGCATACAGGTCTCTTGCCTATTCCTCCATCCAGGCACTCTGCTCCCTCAAGAAACGTCTCCAGGCTTTTACACTTGCTCTTCCCCCAGCCTTCCTGCTCTTCCCCGACATAGACGGGAATAGAGATTTGCTCCCTCAAGTTTATTCAGATTATTGTCCAAATTTTGCCTTATTATTAAGACCTTCAGAGATGTATAAGTTTGTTCTACAACTCGTTTAATTTCTCAAGGCAGTTTTAAAATGGAGAAATTGAGAAAGTTGTAAGCTGTTGACCATATCAGAGGAAAATCCAAACATTGACATAGGTTGAGTGCATTGTACAGAAACATAACTTGGAAATGCTACGGCTTCTCAGGAGATGACTGCTAAAATGCATTTCCCACTGTAGTTTCTTTCTGTCCCATCTTTTTTATCATCTACATAGGATGAGAATTAATACCTAAGAAGGGTTCTCAGAAAGTTATTGACAACCAATGTAAATGGTTTATATCACTCCAAATTAGCTTTTGTATTGATTCGATCGATCCTATTTTTCTCCATGGAACAAGGCTCATGAAGTAAGGTAGGAAGGACGAGGGGAAAAATTTAAAAAAAGAAAAACAGCTTTTATTTACCACTTCTTTGTGGTCAAATCAATCAGACTGAAAAAAAATTCACCGAGCAGTAAAAGATTTCCCCTCAAGCTTTAAATTTTGTTTATGTTCTTATTTTTTACTTGTGGTTCCCACACATTACAATGACTGGTAGCAACACAGCTGATAACAGCCTGTTGGCATAAAAACAATTTCTAAAAAATATTTTAATTTTCCCAAATTCTGACAACCTAACATGTTATGGGAGCTGAACCAAAACTAATTTTTGTGGATGAAGCAAAGACTTCGTAGAAGGAACTTTCCCTGCTAAGAGATTTCATATATTTAAAAAAAAATTCAAAAATCTCTGAAAATTGCTGGTGGATATAATATAGCCTGATTCACCTTCTCATTTTACAGATGAGGACTCAAAGACCCAGGGAGATTAAATGTTTTGCCCAAGGCACTTGGATTGTTACCAGCAGAGCTGGGGATAAAATTCCTTGGCTCTCAATTCACTGTTCCTTATGATTTGCTGTGTTATGTGCCCTGTTCATGACTGTGTTATTTAACTATTCACGGTGAAAATCCAACTCATGTCATCCCCTACTCCATGGGAAGTTGTAATCCAAAACATGAAACCAAATGGATAACATGAAAATACTTATAGTCAAAATTATGATGAAATACATCTTCCACTTCCCAACTGACAATCCTTAAAGTATTTTCCTATCACCTCATTTTACCTTCAAAAGGATGCTTTAAAAACTGTACAGTAGAAAACATTGCATAAATATTAATAGATAACATTTAAATAATCCAGTGGACTCTCTGGGGGATGATCAGGAGAAAAAAGTCACCATGGATTCTTACATGTAGGAATGAGGTGGTGCTCTCACTACCTATGCTAGATTCCACTAAATTGGTGTGATGGATCAACCTTTACATAAGTATATATGTGTTTGCACATATATAGGTAATTTTATATATATATATACATACACATATATATATAACTTTTCTTCTTTGTCTTATAGTCATATTTGGAGTCCACTAATGTTCTCTGCTATATTCCATGTGTCAGCACAGACGAAAGCCATCTCAGACTCTGGAAATGGCAGAGAGTGAATAATTAAGATCAGGCATCAAGACATTGACATGTCATTCACTGATAACACGGAGGGACAGGATGCCAATAGTATTCTCTAAATATGCCACCAAGGGAGGGATTTCCTAGATCCTTAATAAAATTGGCCCCCATACATAATGGATACTACCAGTTGGTACCTGCTTTCCACCGCATAGCTTATGTCAAAATTATGAAGGGGGAAAAGAATAAAGGATATTGTCCATTTGCTTATGGAGTAGACAACTGTCTATTTTGTGAAATTTGAAAGGAGTCAGGCAGGGCCTCTAACCAAAAGTGTATTTCTGAATACCTGTCACACTGTCTGAAATCCCCCCATTATTGACTCAGTCCTTTGTGTCTTGAATCTTTTTAGGCCTTAACCCATTAAAATGAATACACTCTTGGAAGGGACACAATCCTTTCACAGATCAGGCCCTTGATGAATGGGACCCAGGAAAAATCAGGGATAAGGAGAGTGATAATAGAGGGGTGTGTTTAAAATAATATAACATAAACAAATGTATTTCCATACATGGAAAATTTGCCCAGGTTCATCATACATATCAGAATGTTGAATGAAAGTTTTCTGGTTGCCTCTGAATGGGTATCAGGGTCCACAGCTGAAAATAATAAGAAACCAAAAAAAAAAAAAAAAAGCCCACATTTGAAAGAGAATCACCAATAATTGTGGCCAGGCAGCATATTCTAGGACTTCAGACGTTTGGCATCCTTGACAACTAACCAGAGACTGTCTTTTGGAAGTCGGTCCAGAGCAAATCCTTTCTAGAACATTGAAGCTAGTTTACCCTTGCTGGTTAAGGGTAGGTTCTGGTGTTTTGTTTTGTTTTTTTTCCCTATCTGAGTCCCTGTCTGAGATCCTTCATATCTACCCACAAGTGTGAAGAGCCAATTGTACAATTACATATACCCTTAATCTTTTTCTCATAAAAGTCAAATGTTATGAAAGGCTCACCTAACTAACTCTGTCTGACCCAATATCCTTAATGCTCAGATGCCTAACATCTACTAGGTTTACCTAATGTGAGAGCTTAGCTGGTAGTCAGTTAAATCATTTAGTGCGATGAGATTAAGAGTATAAGGTGGAAAAAGAAGCACCATGAAAAAATTCCCTGAGGGGGACGGGGAAGCAAAGGGATCATGAGAACTGCTGCAACCCCCAGCCATCCCACACTACCGCACCCAACTCCACGTGCCTCCCAAGGCCACGGTCGAGGGGGTTTGTGCGAGAGGACTGCAGAGGACAGGGGATACCCGCAGCCTGCTCTTCACACCATGACAGAGCCAAGAATGAATTACCCTACAGCTCATTGCATCTGTTCATTTGATCACTCATACATGGGGAGGAAAAACTTGCCCCAGATCTTCCATAGGAAACTCTATCTATAATTAGATAAAGGCTTGTCTTGAGTTTGAGAACTCACAGTACTATAGAGAAAGAGGGAAAAGGTAATGAAAACATAAAATACAATGAAGCCTAATATATAATAAAGAGATTTCTGCCCAAACCCCCTCAGTCATACCAAACTGTGATGCATCCCAGGAAGTAGCAGTTCATTTGGAGAAAAGATGTTCTACAACCCCCTAGGGGACAGCGCTGACACCAGGGACAGATTCTACAAACCGTATAGACAGAGTGAGGAAAGGCTCTGTTCACTCACCCGAATTTCCTGGCACGTCCATAAATGTCAATAAACACTAGTCCAAGGGGTGTACGATGTTCCAATATATTTTGATATAAAAGTTGTAACCAAGAGAGTCTTAAAATAAAAGTACTGGGGGGAAATGTGTGAGTCTGTTGAAGAAAGCTAAGCCATTCTCACAGGCAACGTGTGACTGCAGGGGGTGAGGGGCGCCTCCAGTCCCCCGAAGCCAATTGAATAATCTGTTTCATTGACACAATTATTAAATCATTGATTAGTGTGCTGAGTGGTCTGTATCGGTTGTCTTTATTACAGGTGAATTGTAGCCATTGCCAGCTGTTTCTGTGGCAAGTTCTTCAGCTGCAGGAAAGCTGGCGCTGTGCCCAGATACAGCCTGGGAGCCCCACGGCTTCAAAGTGCTTTTTCTTTCCCCCAGTGAGTGCTTCTCCCTGTCATTACATGGTTTCCCTGTGCTCTCTTCATTACAACAATAGAATCCATAAAACCAAACGCAGAAACAAAGGGATAACTTATTGGCAACTAATGAAACACAGAAAGATCATTCAAGTGGTGTAAATGCGAAAGGGCTTTGAACCAGTTTAAACAATCTCCTTGTGTTCCATCGCCCCATTGTCAACACAGGCGTGAAGGCCAGTGTCTCAGCTCCATAAAAATTACACTATCTTTGTCTTGGAGGTCTGCTCTCTCGTTGCCTCAACATCTCGAATTCTTTTTGGAGAGCTGATTTGTTTTCAGTCCACTTGTTCAAATTCTACCCATCAATCAAGGCTGGCTCATCTTCCAGGTTTTCTGCAAAATTTCCCCTAAACACTGCAGACTTCACTGAGCTTTCCTTTCTTTTCATTTCTCCAATAATTTAGAAGAAATGAAAATTTAGCCAGCAGGAGCTAGGGGCAGGAAAGGCAATTTAGAGAGTTCATGCTACATCACAAGTGGACCAAGGCACTTCCTTCAGATCCCAGAGGTGCTCTGAGAAACTTTCTCAATCAACACTCCACTCACAGCTCCACCAATGACTCAGCATTGGCCAATGAGAAGAAGCATGTTTGCTATCTCTGCTGCCGAAGGAATGGGACAGGTCTTGGCGTCAGATCAATCAGGATTCAAACTCCAGCTCAAAAGCTTATTAGATGTGTAACCACAGTTTTTACTTTTGCTTTTTTTAATCCCCTGACACTCAGAGTTTTAATCTACAGAGCAAAAATGATGCCACCTTCCTTACAGTGTAAGATCTGCCCAGTACCTGGTACACAGTAAGCACCTAATATGTAAACATTTCTTATCCCCTCGGCCCATACTAAGGACACTTACTGTCATGCACTTCCTACCGAGTCTTATCTGTTCAAGTAGATTGTAAGTTTCTTGAGGATTGGGCTACCAAAGTTTCTCTGTGCTAAGGATAAAACTACATACATATAATGTAAAGTTTTTAAACTTTTCCTGAAACAATTGGTACAGACTAAAAGAAACTTAGTTGATTTTATGGATGAAAATAAAGGATTAATGAACTAACACTTTCAGGTAGTTGATTCCAGCAATATGATCCTTCTCTATAGATGCTATATTATAAAAAATTATAGAATGAAATAAAACTTCTCCCATTTGTGGCCCAGATATATTATAGCATTAATAATCTCAGAGATTTCTGATCCATTCTTTTAATGTCTCTATAGAGTCTACTCAAGTCTGGAGATGAGTGGCCTGATTTGGTCAGGTACAGCTTTGACAAATGGTAAGTGAGAACCACAACTACCATATTAGCTTGATGTGTTCGTGCCAAATTGCATTTGAGAACCATTTTGAAAGAAGATTGGAGTTAGCACAGATATCAGGTTATTGTCCTTGAGAGAAGAACTAACCTATCATGAATATGAAATTGCACCTCTAACCAGGGCCAGAGGGACTTTTTAAAGCCTCCATGCTCCCCACCACCCTCTCAATGTGCCACTAAATGGGCAGGTCACTATACGTGGTCCAAAATATTGTACAGATCAATTTATTGAATTCAAACATCGTCACTTCGTCTCTCTTTTGAAATCAAGCTTGTGATACTAATAAAATTTCAAACTTTCCAAGTTAGGTTTCCCTTGCTTCCTCCTTTCTACGTATAAGAAATGCAAAACCTCCAGTAGCTAAGAAATAAATTAAGTAATCATAGAATCAGAATTCTATGCTGGAAAGGACCTTAGAGATCATCTAGTCCAACCTCCTCATTTTAAGAGATGAGGAGGCTGATGTCAGTGGAGGATTATAGCCTCAGGGGTAAACCAGAGTTCATTAACTCATCTTAGAAAGTACCAGTTTTGTTGTTAGAATAAATGATTAAATGATTCCAATTTCATGCCATCTCCTTTATTCACAAAGTTTACCATTCACCTTCTCCTTTTGTCCACGTAACCATGACAATAGTGGGGAATAATATAGCTATCAGTATATAAAAGCTCATTAGCATCAATAAGGAGCTCACCAATCAGCTTGGACCTATTAAAGGGCTGATAACTACCTTCCCTGCATTCCAGTTTGCGACACACGCACTCCTGACTCCTCCCTGAGGCTGGCTCTTTCCTCTTCAGAAGCTATGTTCCTCACAGTTTGACAGCTGGGATTTACAAGTGGAATCCTACCTGAGACAGCCCTGCTCTCAAGCAGGCTCAACTGGATCTTGCCCGGGGATTTCTGGCTCTGCCTCTGCTTTCAAGAACCCCTGATACCACGTCCAAAGCACAAGTGAGCATTTTTCCCTCTGTGTATATGGCAAAGGACAGAGAAAAATAGGTATAATTTAGAATTGGACACATTCATTAGCAGGACTCTTTTAGAGAGAATTTGGTGTTCATTTGGGGTTTGTTTGATTTTTCCACTGCCACTCCCACCCCACCATAAGCAATTTGATGATTTAGGCTAATTTCTATAGGTTTATAGGCAATAGAAAACAGTTTGTCAAGGTATTTCTATTAAATCTTCACTCTTCACCTCCCCCCGCCAAAACACAAAACAAATAAAAATGAAAGCTGGGGAACAGAATGGGCAAAAGGTAAAGAGCCCAATCGGCTTTAGATCAATTTTAAATCACTGGCTAAATTCACATTGTCTAAATTTCACCAAAAGAAAAATTAAACAGAGTTTTCCAGAGGAGCTACATGGAAGGAGGGGGAGAATGATGGAAAGACACTCAACAAACTGCCTTGAGACTTTTAAGTTTTCAAAATATATCATAACCCTAAAAATAGACAAATAGAATAATGGAGCAGGATGGAGAGGAGTCCAGAAATAGATCCACACATATATGATCAATTGATTTCTGACAAAGATGCAAAGGCAATTCAGTGCAGAAAGGATACTGTTTTCAGCAAGTGGTGCTGAGGCAACTAAATATCCAATATTTAAATATTTAAAAAAATGAATATTGATTCATACTTTTCACCATATAAAAAATGTTCTCAAAATGGATCATAGATCCAAATGTAGAAGCTAAATTTATAAAACTTCTCAAAGGAAACATAGAAGAAAATTTTGTAATCTTGAGTTCGGAAAAGATCCATAAAAGATAAAATTTATAAATTGAACTTCACCAAAATTAAGAGATTCTTTTTAAAAGATGCAATAAAGAGAATGAAAACACAGCAACCAAAAGGGAAAAAAATTTTGCAAATTACATTTCTGATAAGGGATTTGTATCCAAAGCATATAAATAATACTCAAAATTCAATAATAAGAAAACAAAGAATTCCTTTTAAAAAGGGGAGCAAAATATTTGAATAACCACTTTACTAAAGAGGATATAAGGATGGGAAAGAAGCACACGACAGTCACTAGGGAAATTAAAAATAAAATCACAATGAGATACCACTGTATCACTCTTAAAATGGATGGAATTAAAAAGACCGACCACACCCGGTGTTGGTAAGGATGTGGAGCAACTGGAAGTCTCACACACTGATGGAGAGAACGTAAAGCGGCACAATCACTTTGGGAAACAAGTTAGCAATTACTTAAAAAGTTCAGCATACACTTGCCATATGATCTAGCCATTCCACTCCTGGGTTTTTCCCCAAAAGAAATGAAAACGTATATCCATCCAGAGGCTCCTATTTGAATGCTCATAGCAAATTTATTTGTAACAGCCTCAAACTGAAAACAATCTAAATGCACATCGACAGGTGAATGAGTAAATAGGTAGAGGTATATATATGTATATATATATACAATGAACTAATTCTCAGCAAGGAAAATGAATGAATTATTTATACATGCAACAAAACGGATGCTGCTCAGGTAGAAATGATACCTTACTCAGGTCAAAACCTTTACCCTCAAAATAAGCCTCAAAATAATTATGCTATGTGAAAGAAGTCAGATCGAACTGACAACAACACAAAGAATACCTACTGTGTGATTCCATTTATATATAATTCTAAAAAATGGCAAACTAACCTCGAGTGACGGAAGGCAGATCAGCAGCTGTCTTGGGATAGGGAAGGGGCGGTGGGGGTAGAGGGTAGAAAAGAGAGGGGCAACAAAATAGCCAAAGAAATATTTGGGGGTGATGGATAAGTTTATTATTTTGGTTATGGTGAGAGCTTTATGGGTGTCAAATATATGTCAAAACGTATCCAATTTTATAGTAATTGAAAAATGGAGAAGAAATAAAAATAAATATAACATTTACTCATTTATTGATATGATTCCCTTGGATAATTATAGAGCGCCACTTTTGAGGATGTGGGTCAAAGAGAAATAAAGCATGAGGGAAGCCTGAATGAAGAATATGTAGCAAAGGGGTCATACAATATTGCCAGCTTACGTGTCTGATGTCCCTTATTTCAGCTTAATTTGGGAATCATTTTCCAGAGTACACCTTCTGAAAGCAGCACATTTTAAAATTGTTTGTTTCTTTAATTTATCTTCACCACTTCAGGCATTACCTTTCCGTGAACATTTACTCTGGGCCTAGCATTTTACCAGGGCATTGTACATGCATTTTTCTCATTTACTCCTCCCAGCAAGTGTTGCTGTACCCATTTTACAGATGAGAAAAACTAAGGCTCAAAGGCATTAAATAATATGCACAAAATCTTACAACTAGTAAGCGCCAGGCAGAACCAAGACTGACAAACAGGTCTGACTGTAAAACCCCATGCCCTAAAATGTGAAATTCTTGCTGTTTATTCAGAAGACAGGAACAATATATATTTCCTGTGAAAATAACAGCAAATTCCTTTGACTTCATGAGTCTTTATCCCCTGGAGAGGCTGCCCTATTCAGGTACATGATCTCTCCTTCATGCATTTCAACAAAAAGCATCCTACTCCAAAATCTTTAGTAAGGTTTTCTCTTTGGGGTATGGGTACACTGGGAAAAGCCTGCTTCTCCCTAATAATAAAATGTAAAGACCTATGAAATCGTGGATGAAAATAAGAAGAGATAAGTAAATATGGATAAGATGGAGCCATGGGACACAGAGCCACTAACACATGTCATGTATAGCTGTTCAATCTGCTCATCGTACAAGGGCAAGGGACTAAAGGACCAAGTGGGTTTTGTATCCTGACTCCATTTACAACCCCTGGGCTTATGCCCTCTCCCAGGGCTTCACCGACAGAGAAAAAGACACTTTAAAAAATATATATGCATAAAGTTACAATGCAAGCTAGGGGTGGCCTTGATGAACAGATTTCCTTTGTTTGTCTTTTGTTCTTTTACTATCTTCCAAACTCATGGCACTACACTGCCACTTTGGGTTCTGCATTATTCATGTTAAATAATCTGCTAAATAATGTGTCCTAGAAGGCACGATCTGAACCAAGGTAGCTCACATGAAAAAGAAAAAAAAAATAATGGCATAAATGATAAATGAAATAAAGATTTTTAAAGAAATTTTATGGTATTTAATTAATCTACCAGTTTTACTAAGTTGCTTTCAAGTGAAATGGCTCTTTACCAGCGCCTTTTGAAAAGGTTAGAAGTGAATTCCCTGAGCTACAATCATTAGCATATAGATGTCTCTAAGTGTTAATTTCTGTTTTCACTGAATGAATGTAATTTAAAATGAGGCCCTTTCAAATCAGTTAACTTCGGCCATTTGAGAAAGATAAGAAAAATGGACTCAAGCATGAACCCCCAGCAGAACCTGCTTCTTCAGGATAAGTACTACATGGCACAGCCACGCACTACTTTGGGAAATTACAGATCTGTTCAGAAAGAGAAAGAGGGTTTGAGGTGAGCAGGTTAAAAGGACCCCAAACATTTGCTTTCAATTTAGCTAATCATGAAAAGGAAATTGAAAATGAATGAAGAAATCAATTTTGAAAAGTATGGCAGTTCTGTCCCTGCAGAAAAAGCCAAGAATGTTGTTGATGAAATCCAGCAGCCCCAACTTTCTATTTGTGCACAGTGCTCGGCACATAGAGGTTACTCAATGCCTCTGTAATGCCTTTGTTGAGTTGTGTGTAATAGTGATCTCGAAGATCGTTACGATGTGACTCCTACTCCCTCTACAACCTGTCTTAGTCTGTTTGTGCTGCTTTAACAAAATACCTGAGACTGGGTAATTTATAAAGAAGAAAAGTTTATTACTCACAGTTCTGGAGGCTGGGAAGTCCAAGATCAAGGCACCAATAGATTCAGTGTCTAGCGAAGGTCCTTTCCCTGCAGATGGTGCCATCAAGGTGTCTTTACGAGGCAAAAGGGCGGGAAAGGGCAAAAGGGAAGGAATGCTGTGTCCTCACCTGGGAGGAGAGTGGAGGAGCAAAAAAAGGCCTAGGCAAGTCCCTCCAGCCCTTTTTTAAGGGACTAACTCATTCATGAACCCTCACAACTTAATCACTTCCATAATGACCCCGCTTCTTAATACCACCATCAGTGGGGCTAAAGTTTCAACACATGAATTTGGGAGGACACATTCAGACCATAGCACAACCCCTTCTCTTTACCGTTAAAGTAACCCCCTTTAAAAATACAAATCAGATCCTGTCAATCCCATGCTTTCAATACTTCAACAATGTCTTCCTGCTCTTTCTTAGGATAAAATTCAGACTCCTAGGCTTAGCCGTAGGTCCTATGTGGTCTGCCTCTCTGGCTTCTCACTCCCAACCCCCCAGCTCAGCTACACAGGCTTCCCTCTGTCTTGCACACACAGCTCTGCCCTGCCTCCAGCCTTTAATTTGCTCCTCTCTAAATGGGAGGCTCTTCCTCCAGCTCTTCCACAGGCAGCTCATACTCAGCCCTCAAACCTCAAATCAGACGTTACCTTCTTTAGGAAAGCCTCTCCTCCTCAGCCTACCTAAAGTGGCCCCCACCACGCCAGTGGTTCTGTATCTCACCACTCTCTTTCTGTCATAATACTTACCAAAATCTGCCATTATCATTCTTATTTAACACATTTCTCATGAATGTAAAGGCATTGGGAGAGCAGAGAACTCGTCACTCTTGTTCACAGCAATAACTTTGGTGCCTAGCACAATGGGCACAGTACCTGATCCTTTGTAGGAGATTGAAAATATTTTCTGACTTAATCAATAGGCGAATGGCAAGCACATGGATATACCAGCCCCATTCTAGATTTTTGTAAGGGCATATAGTCCTAAGGATACATAAAGTCCATTGTTTATATGGAATAGATTAAATTCGATAGAGTATAAAATCACTACCTTCAAAATGCTAGTTTAAAAAGCCAGGTAGTATCTATGTTCCCCCGCAGCATGTGTAACACACAGTAGCACAATAGCACCTCATGCTCAGTGCTGACCTGTTACCACACTCACACTGTACTTACCTGCAATACCCTAAATTACTAGATGTATCAGGAGATTGCATCTTGTTCAACTTTGTATCCCCCAGAGTCCTTCGCACATAACAAATACACATTAAATATTTAATTGGTGTCCCCCCATGAGAATTCAGACACACTGTCATTTGAAGTGTCCTTCTCTAAATTGGCTTCTCACTCACTGTTCTGACATAAGAAAGGGAAACAGACAGAGCCATTAATTGATGGACCCTCGTAAACATAACAAACCATTCTGTTGTCTTGGGGTTCTAATCCATGTGACTGATTTATTTCCTAGTTTTCTCAGAGAGTAGAGTAGGTACTACCAATTCATTTATTCACTCATTATTCATTCAACAAATGCTACTGAACACCCACCTACACCCTGTGTTCTAGGCAGTAAGCCAAGCGTTGGCTATACAGTGATAAACAAGACAGATTAGGGTCCCTCTGAGAGCTTACAGCCTACTAGAGAAGAAAGACCATAAACAAACTAACAAAAACCCACAATTTAAATCACAAAATGTTTTATGGCAATCTGAGTAGAGCTCATTATAAAGAATAAGATGTACAAGGGTAAGGCGGCCAGGAAATGAGATGAGATGACATTTAAAAAGGAGACCTTAAAGATGAGAAAGAACAATTCATGCATAAATCTGGGGGAAGTGTTCTATGTAGAGGGAACAGCACGTGTGGCAACCCTGAGCTGGGGAGACTCTGGGTGCACTGAAAGACGTTAAGAAGCCCCAGGGTCCGGGAGCTTGCTTAGAGAGGAGGGGAACAGACGGCAATGCAAAGGGAAACAGAGCCTGGTCATAGAGAACCTTCTAGGTTGTGGTAATAACTTTCTATTGTATTCACAGTGCAATGGAAACCCATTGAAGGGGTTTAAACAAAGACATTGACAGGCTATATTCTTATTTTAAAAAATTATTCTGGCCTGATATGTGGAGGGTAGATTGGTGATGGGCTTTACAAGTGTCTCTGCCACATGCTGACATTTTTGTTGTGCCTGGCAAAACTTTCTTTAACTGATAAGACTTCCTCCAGTATGCTCAGAAAACTCTGCCGGGGGGCCTCAACTGCCCACGTATCCGATCACACTGCCATGCTCATCATACTCACTTATGGGGTATCTGACCACACCGCCAAGCTCATCAGACCTTCTGAGAGCTCAGGGTCATTGATGCCAGGGATACTGGTGATTCCCTGGTGTTTTGACACTGGATCTACAATGGGTTTCTGAGTAAAGGCCTTCATTCTTTTGAGACGAGGTCATTCCTTTTTTGCTTGGTTGTTTCATGTTTGTTTGTTTGTCTACATGAGTTCGAATTTTATAGCTGTAAGATCATGTTTTTAAAGGCAGAAACTTC
The DNA here is from genome assembly GCA_963574885.1 of Lepilemur ruficaudatus. Lineage (NCBI taxonomy): Eukaryota > Metazoa > Chordata > Mammalia > Primates > Lepilemuridae > Lepilemur > Lepilemur ruficaudatus. The sequence goes on from CAUYRT010029022.1 coordinate 49,288, forward strand.
AGACACTGTGACTGCTCCGTCCCACTGTAGCTCTCGGCCAGCTCTCCCAATCACTACCAACAAAGGTGGCGTGGGGATCACACTTCTGCACACACAGACAAATACACACAAGGGCAATGGATGAAGGAAACCAGGAGTTTTGTTGTTTTGCTTTCCTTTTTTCAAGGGCAAAACTAGAATAAAACCTTGAAGGTCATACGGCAACTCGATGGCTGAGATCACCACTCTACAATAGCTCCTTCCATCTGCTCGAGAAGCTATTTAAAGGACTCAATTCTCTCAATGTCCATCCTTTCTTCAGTTCAGAAAATTCCGGTGCATAAAATACATATTCATTCCCTGTGCCTAAATAATATACTAGGTAGCCTGAATTGATGTGTCAACTAAGATGACAAATGTATCACTAAGGAGGACCCTAAGCTGCAAGATAACATTGCTAAAAGAGGAAAGCAATACTTCCCTGTACTGGAGGTTAAGTTTCAGAGTTAATAAGCAAATGTGTCACTAGTTGGTAAATTCACAGCACAATCTGGTTAATCTGTACCCCTGATAGCCCAATGTATGCAACAAATATGCATCTACCACTGTAACAGTACTAAACTCAGAGGATAAAGATAATAATCATTATAAGAGCTGATTTACATTGAGCAATTGCATTTGTAAGCACATAAATCTTCTAATATAACATTAAAAGGAAGCAACAATTACAATCCCCATTTTACAAATGAGAAAAACTGAGCTCAAATAGGTTAAGCCATTTGCCGAGGCCCCATTTTGAATAAATGACAGACCTAGGATTCAAATCTAGGTCTGTTCAATCCCAGGTCCAAACTCTCAGTCCTATGTGATGCTGCTCATGGTCTTCAAGATGTTTATCGTAGGACAAATAATAATGAAACCTATTAATATTCACCATGAATACATGAAGGTGTTATGTACAGTGGTCTCAGAGAAGAGTAGATGCTCAGAAAAGAGACTCCCTGGGTAGGAGAAGAGTTGCAAGAGCAAGTCAAGTTTGAGCTGAATCCTGTGCTGCCAGTATAATGGAGATGTTAACATATCCTTCCTGGAGATATACTGTCTCTAGATTTTAACCTAATAATCTGGCTTTGTCTTCTTGAACAAATTATTTAATATTTCAGTGTTTCAATTTCCTCATCAATCGAATGGGCATGATAATAATATGTACTTCATCAGATCATTATGAAGATTGAATGAGTTAAGTCATGTCATGTACTTAGAACAGTGCTTAACATATAGTAAGCATGCAATAAATGTCATGAATCCTTACTTTTAGCAAAGAAAATGTAGGAGGTTATTGGGGTAGATCAGGTAGTGGGGGAAATGGCATTCTAAGCTGAAGGAACATTTACAAAAGCCTACAAGCAAGACAGTGTGACCAAATCAAAGAATTTTGAGACATTCTGTAGGTTGGAGTTTTAGGGGTCCATGTGTAGAGGATGGAGGTATCATTATGTGACAGGAGAGAGAGGTAGCACATTGAAATTAAAATGATCTTGTACATGATCTTTGAATTAGAGAAGAATTTGTACTTGGTGTTCTCAGCAATAAAATGGCAGAATTTGACAAGAAAGAATATAACCCCTTGTATTATAGCTCTAATAATTACCAAAGTCTACAATTCCTACCTTCTCTATTATAAAGTTCTTATGGAATTTATTCTTGGGTATTTAAAAATAACTGGCAACTTGGCATTCTTCTTACAGAATCCTTAGTGGAGGTAAATAGCTGACTTATTAATACTTTAATGTTATCAAGTTTTTAGTAGTGATCATATTTCTGAAAATGGACAATCTTAAAATTTTGGTGACTTTTGTATTTTGGCCAAATAGCTGGTAATTAAACTTTTTCTCACTGAAATAGTGTCAATCTTGTCATGGCATCTTTTCTCTTATAAACAAGTCTATGAAAAAAATATGTGTTCTTCAGAAATAATAATAAAGATAAACACTAGGGAACATAAAATACTAACATTAGTTAATGCCAAATAGCAATGTTTATCTAACAAATATGTGCCTTGTGCTTGACATTTCCCCTGGTATCAATGTGTTTCACTTAGTTGGTTTTTTTGTTTTATTTTGTTTTTTTCACTTATGGCAGCACAAGTGCATTTAAATAGTACATTTGCTTTATACCGAAAATGTTCACATTCATCATAAAGTCATATACATCTTGTTTTAATACCTTGTTGACACATTTATTAGAGATGGAACCAGGGCACCATATACACCCAAAGGCCTGCTATTAGGGAAATCATTTGTTTCCAACCAGTCTGATCACTGCAAAAACAGGAATTGCCGTTGTGCTATAGATACTGCATTATGTTATTTATAAAGTGCTGCAGTGGAACACAGTAATGCCATTCATCAGTTTCCAATCAGCAATGAAGCTGGCAGAGGGAAGTGGGGTATACAAGAATGCATTGGCACAGACCATTTAAGCTGGCAGATTCTAGAACTTGAACTTGGCAATAGTTTTTGAAACTAATTTATTTGTTATTTGCGGGAAAGGGTTACCACTTTGAAACACATTTGAAAAGTTTCCAATTTCAGGACATTGAAGAGTCAAAAATGCAACCAGCATTCATGTGTGATTTCCTCCCAGCACCCCCTTCCCCCATCCACATACCTGATAAGATGTCATTTCATTCTGTGCCATGGTTACATTTTTTCGCTCATTCCCTATTTCTGTTTTTAAAATTGAATCCTCTCCAAATTCTTTTCCATTTTTAAACACCACCTGCTCTTCTTTCTAAAGTACCTCCAACACAGGTTCACATTTCTTGAGAGTCCCATTAGATTTGGAAGTGATGCATATATGTTATTTGTCGCTTAGCATTAAAGGCTAGAGTATGTATATGTTCTTTATTCAAATATATTAGTATTATGTAGACAAGTCAAAATGCCATAGGCATCTTTAAATACAATGCAATTTCAGTCCAAAGCACAATAGGATTTTTCATACACCTTGACAAACTGATTCTTAACTCCACATAGGATAACAAAGCTCTAAGAGTAGCCAAACAGGTTTTTAAAAAGAACAAGGAAGAAAGACATCTCGCTCCACTAGAAATGAAAATTTTTATATAAAGCCATGGTAATTAATACAATGTGGTTATAGAATAGAAAAAGACAAACTGACCAATGGAACTGAATAAGAATCCCAGAAACAGAACCATATATATACATATACATATATATATATATATAGTGAACTTGTTAAATTATAAAAGAGGCATTAAAAACATGTTATCAACAAACAATTAAAAATGGAACTGGGACACTAGTTTCCCATAATAAGCAATACTAATAAAAATAAAATTGAACTCAAACAATATACACATATATAAATTCCAAGAAGATTAAAACTTACATGTAAGAAACAAAAATAGAAAATGTCTGTGGTCTTAGACTGTCAAACAATTAGGAGTTATAAAAGAATGGATGAGTTAATTTGGCCAGATCAAACTTAAGACTTCTCTGTACTAACTAAACAATAAAATTTAAAGACAAGCCACCTACTGGGAGAAAACATTTGAATCATAAATCACAGGGAATTAGGATAAAAAAAAATTTAAACTCGTACATGTGATACAAAAACAACCAAATAGTAAAATGAGCAAAGGATTTGGAAAAAAAAAAACAGAAAAGGAAACTTGAATTCCCAGTTAACACAATCCCATAAAAGGAAATTCATGCACATTAGTGTTATTAAAATACTATTTAATTTCAATCCAACTAGCCAAAAAAATTAAGTCTGTAACACTTAAGTGTTGATGAGGATTTAGGTAATTCTCATACACTGCTGATAGGGGCATAAAGTGTTAGGATCAATCATAAAAGCATTTTGGCAGTACCTTATAATATAAAAAATGTATAAAATCCACAATCCATGAATTCAACTCCTAGGAAAATAGTCTGACAACCACAACAAAAACAAAAACAACATAAACAAAACTCTCATAAGATACAACTTAGAATATTTTTGCAGAATAATTTGTAATAGCAAAAACCTAATAAAAACTCAAATAAATAACATAAAAGAAATGGATAAACTTTGACATAATCTTCAAAAGCAGCAATAATTAAATACAAACACACATAACTAGATAGAATGCTAGAACAATAGTTAGATAACATGACTAATCCCAAAAATACATTTAGTTTGTTTTCTTTTAAAAAACAAGTCATAGAACAACATGTATAGGGCGATAGCATTGCATGATTTTTTCAAACACACAGAAAATAATATATATCATTTATAGATAGTTACATACAAAAAAGTATTAAAAAATACACATAAAATGTGTGTATTTGGGGCCGGGCGCGGTGGCTCACGCCTGTAATCCTAGCACTCTGGGAGGCCGAGGCGGGCGGATCGCTCAAGGTCAGGAGTTCAAAACCAGCCTGAGCAAGAGTGAGACCCGTCTCTACTAAAAAAATAGAAAGAAATTAACTGGCCAACTAAAAATATATAGAAAAAATTAGCCAGGCATGGTGGCACATGCCTGTAGTCCCAGCTGCTTGGGAGGCTGAAGCAGAAGGATTGCTTGAGTCCAGGAGTTTGAGGTTGCTGTGAACTAGGCTGACACCACGGCACTCACTCTAGCTTGGGCAACACAGTGAGACTCTGTCTCTGAAAAAAAAAAAAAAAAAAATGTGTGTATTTGGTTACCTTTAAGGAGAAAAAGAGAAAGAAAACCATAATGATATACTGCTTTAAAAAACATGAAATAAATATGACAAAATGCTATCTTATTAATTTTTAAAGGTTTATAAAATGT
>CAUYRT010029024.1:0-45787 GCA_963574885.1 Lepilemur ruficaudatus
CAATGACATACATCACCTGGAGATGATGTAAAGTTTATGGAGGATGTGTCTAGGATATATGAAAATATATCAGAGACTTGAGTATCTGTGGATTTCGGGATGGGGGTGGAGGGATGGGTGTCCTGGAACCAATCCCTGGCAGATATCGAGGGACAACTGTACTTGAGGTAGGAGCAGCATCCAGGAAGCACTCCAGCTCAGTTTGATAAAATATTATCTTAGCCTGCTATGTACCAAGCACTTTAAAATGTCAGGTGATAAAGGCATGCATTAGGGTAGTGTATATGATACTATCCCATTAAATCAAAGGCAAAATCAAAACAAAACATTAGACGTGCATATTCATAATAAATATTTATATGTATAGTTTAATTATTGACTGAACAACTGTAGCTCAGTTACCCAAACCAGAAATGCTTCACTCTCATTTTCCTTGCCTCTCGTTTCCACTCACCCTGTCTGTTCCACCTCTGAAGAATTTCTGTAGAAGTTCCTTCTTCATCTCTACTGTCACCATCCCAGCCCACACCACCGTGGTCTCTTGTCCAACCTGTGGCATTAGCTTCTTAAGTTGGTCCCAGGTTTCCACTCTTCCTCCCATATGGTCTATTCTACGCGTGCCAGACAGAATAAACTTGAAGTAATGCGAATCAGATTGTGCCATTCTGTCCCTCTAAGTCCTCCAATGACTTCTCGTTGTATTTAAAATAAAGCGTGACTCCATCCAAAGCCCTGGAAGGCCTCATGCAATGTGACCGCTCATGCTTCTTTAATTTCATCTCCTGCTACTCAGCTCTGTCCCCTCCCACTGTGCTTAATCCCATTGAGTTTCTGCAGTTTTTAGAACACAGTCTGTGATCTTCTCACGCACTTCTGTCTACAAGACTCACACTCAGCCTGCGCTTTTCACCTCTTCCTCCCGTATCAGCCTGGCCAGTAATTCCACCATTTCTTGCCTGGCTATTCTAGTAACTTCTGATCTGGACTTCCTGCCTCGATAATTTCCCCCATACAGCAGCCAAACTGATCGTTTCAAAGTGCAAACCAGATTACGTTGCTCTCCTACTGAGATCCCCAGTAGCTTCTCAACACATTTAAAATAAAACCCTTAATTAACCAAACCCTACACACATGACTGGCTCCTCTCTAGCCTCTTCTTCCTTCTCCCAGCCCAGGTTCTGCCTCTTCCCAGCCACACTGGTCTCCTCCCTGTTCTTCAAACGCAGCAACATGCCCAGGGGGCCCCTTGCTGTCCTGCCATGGCCCTCTGTCCCCAGGTATCTGCTGGGCTCCAGCCTTCACTTCCGTTCTCCACTCAAATAGCATCTCCTTGTGGAGGCCTTCCCTGGCCACCCCCATGTCCCTACACTTTCCCCCATCACCTTTCTATCCTCAGATGTTACTTTACTACTCTTTTAAAAGTTATCACTATCTGACACTGTAGTATACATTTATTTATGCTTGTATCATTCATTATAATATAAGCTCCTTGAGGGTATAGAGTTTGACTTTTTTATTACTGTTTTTTAATATTTAGAACTGGGCTTGACACACAGTGGGCATTCAATCAATTTTTGTTGAATGAAATAATTGGATTAGAGACTGAGGAGGCCTAATAAATAACATATTTAGAATATAGACATTTATTAATTGGAATAAATTAAATAGCTACTGAAAGCCGCCTCATCCAACATCTTAATGATACATCTAAGCCATGCTCAGATGACAGAAATTCAGTGCTGTAATGAATTTATGGGAAAAGTATTAGCAGAGTTACTTTTAAACTAATAATATATTAGAAATATTTGAAGTATAATAAACTACTTAGCATTGTTACATGCAAATAACTTTTAAATTTATAAGTGATTTTGTTAGTGAGATCTTCTGAATATTATTCATATATTTTATGCTTTTTTTTACTTCACAGATTAACTTCATAAATGCAACCAGCTAAATGTAACTCAGTAAAGATGTGACTTCTAACATTTAAGTATAGTCAGGAAGAAAAAGATGACTCTTTACAGAGTTTTTTTTCATAAAGCAAGATACCTTTCTGTGGAGTTATTCTCATAAAATAACAAATATTGGGTGATAAAATATGCTATTTTATATATACATATTTTAAAAGCATGTTAAACTAGGCTTTTTGATAACTTAAAAGACTACATTTTTCATCCGTAGATTTTATAGATCTTTTTCATTAGAAAAAAAAAAAATCAAAATTTTGTGACTTCATTTAGTTTTAATAAAATATTTTATTTCATAGAATTACATTTTCTAAGATCATTCGCACTTGGTGATTGCTCCAATTACAAACTCTAGCCAAATGTAGACAGGTTCCAAATAAATCAGTATTTTAAAGAACGTAAGCCTCAATCGTACGATAATTGTGTTAAAAACTCAAGTTCTCATGCTATGGAAACAAAGATGTTGCTCCTCCAAAATAATGTAATGATCGTCATTTTAAGGAGTCAATCGAATCTAGAAATCAGATTCTACTAAAACCCTGTAAAAATGTTAACGTTTATCCCATTTGGTTAAAATAAGTCAGAGTCAAAATAGCCTCTAAACAACAAATCAATAAAATGCCTAAAAATATTATTTAATTTATTCTTCAAAATGTTTCCTGCTGACTTTTCTTTGTGAAAGACTGTGCCCGTTCAAGGACTCCAAACGAACGGAGTGCAGAACCCGCCCTGAACACGCTCACGGTGCTCGGTGAGGAAGGTGCTCTCCGCAGCTGTGCAAGCAATGATGTCGACCACAGGACTGGAAACGCCTGTGTTTGGAAAAGCTCTTCGGACCGACCGTGGCTGTCAGCACATTTCCTGTGATATTCCCACCAAGTGTCTAGTCAGCAAATGCTAGTAAGAGGAAAAATATTTTCTTTCAAAGGACAAGTTAAGCTTTCGTATAGTGTCAGTGGTTAAGAGCTTTTCTTGCAGCAGCTGATCATACAGTTCCCAACAGTCGAGTCTGTTTCTACTCCTTAGGGTCATTCAGAAAGACGTAGGAAGAAGAAAAGCTGCCCTTGGGACTGACTGGCAATTGGAGGTAAAGGACAGAGTGGAGTCTAGGGTGGCTCTCACATATACGGTTTGTGTTTATATGAGATTGGGAAAAGTAAATTTTTTTAAAAAAAAGCATGGATTCTAGTCCAATGTGTATATTATAAAAATACAGACGGATGTATCCAAATTCTTCTTTCTTTAAACAAAATGCCTAAAACCGCATTTAAATTATAAATTTTGATTTTAATAGAATCTTTATCGTGATGTTACTATCAGAAACCATATAAAATAGAATTCTTAAAACCAAATATGATAGTATCAGTTTTCCAGTGGCAAATTTTCTTCACTTGCAAGCATTACACATTACCAGTACTAGGAATTTTTCTATTAAGGTGTTTAGCAATGGAGAAGAATGCACGTGTCGCCTTGGTATAAGTATACGATAAAAATGTAAAGAAGCAAACGTTTCACATAATGCAACATGTTTCCTTGATTTTCTGATGAGGAAAACTATGCATGTGTTGATTGACTAGCTGTGTATGTAATTATGTCATAGAATTAATAGAACACCAAGGCATTTAAGCACAAATGGGGTCGGAGGGAGAAGGCAACACAGGAAAAAGCTGAAAGTAACAGACAGCACAAAAGGTTGCCCACAATGACACAAAAGTAATAGTATGGCTCAGTAAGAATGTTGAAAATCACAGACTTTAAAAACAGAGTCTGTTAAGACCACAAGTTGAGTAGCTCTGAGATTGTCTGTGTGTGTATGTGTGTGTGTGTGTTTTAACAAATTATCTCTGGATTATATATTGGCTTTCTACTGCTGCCACAATACATTAACATAACACCCATTTTTTATGTCATAGTTTCCATGAGTCAGAAGTCTGGGCATAGCATGGCTCAACTGGGTTCCCTGCTTAGGGTCACACAAGGGATAGTTAAGCTATCAGCTGGCCTGAGCTCTTCTTTGGAGCCTCTGAGGGAGAATCAGCTTCCAGGGTCCCAGGCTCATTCAGATTGTTAGCAGAATCCAGTTCCATGTTGCTGTGGAATGGGGTCTCCATTTTTTTTTTTGCTGGATATTGGCTGGGGATCACTCTGAGCTTCTAGAGGCCACCCACAGTCCTTGGCTTATAGCCACCTCTACCGTCAAGGCCAGTAATGGCATGTCCAATTTTTTCACTTATAACCTCTCTGATTTTCCCTTCTACCTTCTTCTAACTTTTAAAGGACTCATGTGTTTAGATCAAGTTCACATGGAGTGAGTCTTTTTGTTTTAAGGTGAACTGATTAGTAGCATTAATTACATCTGCAACATCCCTTTGCCATGTAATATAGCATAACTAAGGATGTAACACCAGGGGGCTCAGATCATGAAGACCAAAATTCTGCCTGTCAGAAGGTAGCAATATAACATGTTAAAGATGAATCAATATGTTGGCCAAAGGATAAAAAATGTCAGTGAGGCAGAAAGAATACATCCAAGAAATCTATCGTACATCATGGTGACTATGGTTAATAACAATATATCGTATACTTGAAAATTGCTAAGAGAGTAGATTTTAAGTGTTCTCACTACAAAAAAATAAGTATGTGAGGTAATGCATATGTTAATTAGCTATTCCACAATGCCCACATATATTAAAACATGTTGCTTGCCATAAATGGATATAATTTTCATTTGTCAATTAAAATAAATAAATAAATGATGCACATGTATATAAAAAATGATAAATAGACAGTATGACAGAAGTGAATGGGGAGGAAAGAAAACATAAAGACAAAGCTGGATAGTGGATAAGAAATGTCAAAAGTGAGACTGATCTGGACCCAAATCCTGCCTGAGCAACTTGTTATCTATGAGCCTCTCAGCAAGTTATTTAACGTCTGTGAGAATATTTCCTCATGTATAAAGGAAGCATAATGATAACTATCTCACAGGACTATTGAGCGCCAAGCAATAAAAGCTCGAGAAATGACAAATATTATATCACTAGCCATGCCTGATCACTCTTTGTTAAAGACACAAAAATGTCTTTTACTTATTTTCTTATAGTATCAGGAGAATTGAAGCATGTTTTTATTTGACTGGGATCATTCGGATAAATTGTCTCAGGTATCTATTTGGGTTTATATGTATAGAAAGAACAGTTTTCTTATTTGCAGTTTTATTTTTCTTGGTCTCTTAATATCATGGTATGTGATAAAGGATCAACTATAGATATTGGGTGGCATAAAGTAGTGAAGAAAAATGGACGTGGAATAGATTCAGACCTCAGTCTTAGTATGCAACATTTTCCTAGTGTGCTTGAATAAATAAGCCAATTCTGAGCCTCAAACTTCATATCTCTAAGAATGAAATAGCTAAGCCTCCATGAGGGTAAAATCTGTTAATGTAGGTAAGGGGATTTATAGTGTTTAAAATGCTATGAAGTATAAAACTCTATTGTTACGATGGTGATAATGTTGGTGGTGGTATCTTTTCTCCATTTATCAATAATTGTTGAGTAACTACTGTGTGCGTGCAAGGGAGATATGAAGTAGTATAAAATAGAGGCCTTTCCCTGAAAGAGCTTGCAATTTAATTAGAATGACAAAAGTTAAATAACAATGCAAAGTTAGCCCAAAAAGATAATACAGAACTTCCACTTCTGGACACAAAGGAATAATTGGCATCAAATTTTCTTTTCCTTTGGGAGAAAAAAAAAAACTAGAAAATAAGACAAAATATATAAAAAAGAGCTATTTTCAGATATTGAAAAACTAGCAACCCAGAGAATGGAAACAAATGAGATGTCCCTGAAAATCACTTGAACTTTCTCCCTAGGAACACGTAGCCTCCATGGCACAGAGAGGGAACCAATACAAAGCTAATCACAACAGAGATGAAGAGACAGAGACTAGAGTCCGAGGAGGCTGATGAGACTGGAATTTGTAGGTCAGAGGGCACACAAGAAGAAGCTGGACAAAGAAAAGTGCTAGAAATCACCATAAGAATGCTATCCAGTTTGTGTCAGAATACCAAGTTGTACAGATATACGGCCAGCTGCCAGAAAGCTCTGAGTGCAATAATCCTTGAACTAATACAGTATTGATAGCCACTTAATTTCTAATCAGTCAGAAAGGAGAGACCTCCCTAAACACCAGGACCATTTAGTGGGGACCGTATAAGGGTCAAGCTTTAGAATCAGTGCTAAATCAACCCCCGGGAAAATACTCTAAATATACCCTAAGGAAATTTAAAAACAAGCTTTGAAACAATTAAGCTGATCCAGGAAGAAGGCATAATATTTCTAAATGTACATGCACCAAATAAAAACTTGGAAATATATGAAACAAAATTTGACATAAGTAAAAATAAAAAGAGACAAATTCAAAATTATAGTCAGACAGAGCAGACAACAATATACACTGGGGAAAAAATCTCTATGCAATAAATGGTGCTGGGGAAATTGAATAGCCACATGCAGAAGAATGAAACAGGCTCATATGTCTCACCACTCATGAAAATTAATTCAAGATGGATAAAGGACTGAAATGTAAGGCATTAAACAATAGGAATTCTAGAAGAAAATCTTGAACAAACTCTTCTAGATATTGGCCTAGGCAAGAATTTATGAAGAAGACCCCAATGGCAACCACTGCAACAGCAAAAATAAGTATATGGGACTTGATTGAATTAAAATGCTTCTGCACAGCCAAGGGAATAATCAACAGAGCAAATATTTGATACAGAATGGGAGAAAATATTCACAAGGTATACATCTGATAGAGGGGTAATAACCATAACCTACAAAGAACTCAAGCAAATCAGGAAGGAAAAAGCAAACAACTCCATTAAAAAGTACACAAAAGACAAGAACAGAAGACTTTCAAAAGAAGATAGACAAATGGCCGATACACATATGAAAAAATGCTCAATATCACTAATTATCAGGAAAACTCAAATTAAAACCACAATGAGATATCACCTACCCCAGTTAGAATGGCTTTTATTAAAAAGTCCAAAAACAATAGATGTTGGTGTAAATGCAGAGAGAAAAGAATGCTTACAGACTGTTGGTGGGACTGAAAATTAATACAACCTCTATGGAAAACAGTATGGAGATTCCTCAAAGAACTAAAAGTAGACCTACTACTTGATCCAGCAGTCCTGCTACTGGGTATTTACCCAAAGAAAAGACATAATTTTATCAAAAATACACCTGCACTCAAGTGTTTCTTGCAGCAGAATTCACAATTGTAAAGATGAGAAATCAACCGAAATGCCCATCAATTCATGATGAGTGGATTAGCAAAATGTGGTGTATGTATACTATGGACTACTACTCAGTCATGAAGAAGAACCACTTAATGCCTTTTGCAATTATTTGGATATAACTGGAGACCATTATCCTAAGTGAAGTATCTAAAGAATGAGAAAACAAACACCACATGTACTCGCTATTAAATTGGAACTAACCAATGAGCAAACATGTGCACACTGAGAGAAGCAAGACTCAGTAGAAATCAAGCGGGGGTGTGGGAATGGGTGAAAACCTGCCTAATGAGTACAATGAACACTATCTGGGTGATGAGCATACCTATAACCCTGACTCAAGCATAACAAAATCAATACAGGTAACAAAAAACATTTGTAAAGCTGTAATATTTTGAAATTAAAAAAATGTATAGTCGGAGAGGTCAGGGAAGGCAGAGATAAAAATTAGTAAGAAGTAATTCATTTCTATTTATGCTTTCCAGCTTCCTTCTCTTGTAAGTTTTGAAGATCCTGTAGTTCCATTGATGGACATGTTATCTCTTCCCAAAGTTAATCTTCAAGTAAAGGACAAGTTACAAGTAAAGTTGAAGTTGATCTTCAAGTAAAGGACAAGGCAGGGCTCATTCTAGCAACAAAGAAATTTCAGATTTGAGGACTCAAATTTCTTAACTTTATCTTCATCTGCCATACTAAATCTTAGGATCCCTTTCCTTTCCAATCAATTGCTCAATTTTGCAAAATAGATTCTGTCAAATTATGCATTTAGGAGGAACTAAAACTATGCAATCCATGCAATTAGTTTCAATGCTTTCTCCTTAGTAAAGCTGACTTTCACATATACAAGGTATCTTTTAAGATCACCATTAGAAGCTTTCTGAATTTCTACCTGTGCCTTGAGTTGGGATTTAAAAATCTAAATTAAAGTTTATATTTTAGTTCTCTTTTCTGTAAGTTTGCCAGCACAGCCAAAATCAAGCATTCTACCACATAACATAGTAGATAGTAAAGAGAAATCAGACTCTGCCCCATTCCCACTTTAACATTGTTTCTTTGTGGACAGCTGCATTATTCTGCGTATTCAACTATTCCTGATAATCTCTCACAATTCCAGCCTCGTAAAATCTCAGTAATACTATTTCCGTATGTTGTCACTTCAGCACAAGTAGTGGTAGCTGTTACTAGTCTCTGGGTAACTCGGCATCCCTGTTTGTTTTCTTAACCCTATCTCACTTCTGTAGACTCCTTATTAAATTCTCTTTATTTAAACTACTTGAGTGAATTCAGTCTCCCACTGTAGCCATGATTAACAAGTAGTTGGCACCAGGAGTTGGTGTTCTCAAGGTGGAGTCCTACGTCTGAGTTACTCGTATATTAAATAAACGTATAAATGACTTTCTTCTTGAGGGCACTTTCAACACCGACAATTTGTGGCATGCAGTGGCATCTTTAAGACTCAAAATATCCCTGGTGGAGGCAAGAGATGGATGCTGACTATTAGAACAAGTCTCTGGATGATCAAGTGGCTACTGGATTTGATAATTGGCCAAGGCCCAGTAGAAGTGATTTAATAAGAGAAAATGGATAGGATGCGATCTGTAGGATCAGATCTATGGTGCAGAACAGCACAGACAAGTAAAAGATATAAAATATGAAAGACTTTAATATTTTTGCTGTGCTGTTAGCTAAAACAATCCAATATCCTTTTCAACATCAGCAAAAAACATGGTTGATTCGGTAATCAATAGTCCTTTTATATTTAGCTACATTTTGGACAAAAGGATAAGGATATCTTTATCAGAACATGTGGAAAACAATACATTTTTCTCAAAATCTAGGGGAAATTTTATTTTAATCATGCTTCCCATGTAAAAATAGTCCTTCGTTTAAACTTTTCTAGTAGATAATAATATTTAAATAATTTGCATTGTCTGTTTTGCCTCATAGATATACAAGAATAAACATGAAGATGTTATTTTTAGGCCTCTTTTAATACAAAAAAAATTTATGATCTATCATTTTTCACCATGTAATTGGTACAGTAGTTCCCAAGGTAGAGACGTAGTTTCTGAGACTAGCCATACATGTTTACTTACTAAACCTACTAAATGAAAATGGAAGAAAATTTTGTAGGGGATTTCTATTTGCACAAATGTGACTAACTAGAGATTTTGCATCTCTCCAGATTTTTATTTATATAGCAGATGGAAATGCTAAGTGGGTGCACACAAATAGGCATCTGCAACTTCTAAAGCAGTGGATGAGCCTGCTTGGCAGTGGAAGAAGCCCACACGGGCAGGGGCCAGGCAGGGGCACAGCAAAGGGGGAAATGCGAGAGTGGAAGCCTCTAGACACCTAGGACACATCCGGTGTCCTGCAGCCTAGAGTTTCAGATCTGCACGAGAGACCACCTGCACGAAGCCAGAACCCTGGGAGATGGAAAAACAATCCATCTAATTGCTGTTTCAACTGGCATAAGGGTGGAGAAAAAATAAAAACTTTTCTCCTGCCAATGTGATGTCCACCGGCCTGGCCTTGGCTGGGAGCCTGAATCCATTCCGTTTAAGTGGACCTCAATACATGAGCCCAAAATGGTGCTATAAAGTGGGTCTGAGTCTGCAGTGTTCACAGGGACCTGAAAGAAACAAGCACAAATCCTACTAAGCTACATTTAGACTGACAGTTAGCTTACCCACAAAAACAAGGCACAAAGCAAGAATATAGTGAAATGTCCTCAATGTGTTCAGAGAAAATAATGGCCAATCTAGAATTGTTTACACAGCTAAAGTATCTTCCAAGAATGAAGACAAATGAGAAGATTTTGAAAGAGTTTACTTCTAAATGTCCCTCAGTAAACTAACTTCTGAAGGATGGGCTTCCAAAAAGAAGGAAAAGAGTCCCACAGGAAGGTCTGAAATGCATCAAGGAAGGGAGAGTAAGGAACACAGGGTAAGTCTGAATGACATTTATTTTCATAAATTATTAAACAATGTCTAATTTATAGGTTACAAAAGCAAGCTAGAAATTTTAAAAATAAGACAACTGCAAATGTATTTGAAAGGGTTGATGGGAAATAAAGCATTCTAAGGTCCTCAGATTTGAAGAGGAAGAAAGCAAAGATGGTGGTTAAATTAGGACTTATATACACATGCTCAAAATTTAAAGGTAACTATTAAAACAATATCATATAGCACATAGCTTCCAAACAGTAAAGGAGAAGAAAATTAAATATTTGAGTCACTTCAAAAGAAGCCAAAGGGAGGGGCACAGGGGGATGAGAAGGAGGAACAGCAGGACATATAGAAGGCTCAATAACACTAGTAACCAAAACGCAAGTGGTGCCAAGTGTTTGCCGTGCGATATTTGAAACGTGTTTAAATATAGCAACTCACTTGACACTCACAGTAAGCTTCTGAGATGGGTGCATATTAGACTCCTTTTACAGACACAAGCCTTACTCAGAGAGTTTGCCTTAGTCTACACAAGCTGCCATTAAAAAACCCTATAGACTGGTTGGCTGGGAACTCAAAAGTCAAGGTGCCAACAGGTGGGTTTCATCTGGGGCTTCTTCTTTTGCCTGGTAGGCGGCTGCCATCTTGCCATGTGCTCACATGGCCTCTTCTCTGTGAGTGTGTGTGTCGTGGGGCAAGCTCATGTGTCTCTTCTTATAAAGGGCACTAATCCCTTCAATAGAGCCCCACCCTCATGACCTCTTCTAATCCTAATTCCCTCCCAAAGGCATCATCTCCAAATACCATCACATTGGGAGTTAGGGTTTCAACATAGGATTTTAAGGGGACATAAACATTCACAGAACAGAGGCTAAATGATCCAAAGTGAGAGGCAAGATTCAAACCCAGGCAGTCTGAAAAGTCAGTGCTTTTAAACATACACCATGATATGTAATTTAGAAATAAATATCATTATATCAAATGATCATATGTATAGAAAGAGAGAGACTGAAATTTCCAGTTTTCTAGAAAGGTTGTCTTACTGGATTCGAAAAAAAAAATCGTTCTGCTTGGAAGAGACTTGTCTAAAACAATATAAGATCTATGTTGTTGCAACAATATCTATTGCTGAGCATTTCATTGTATCCATATACCATGATTTATTTTTCCAAGTTCATGATTTAATAGACATTTGGGTTGTTTCCCATTTGGAGCTATTATGAATTAAGCAATGACCACCTCTGCACACATATTTTTGTAAACATACATTTTATTTCTTTTGGATAAATACTTTAAAATAAGAAACTGCCAGACAATTCTCCCAAGTGACTGTACCATTTTACAAACCCATCGGCATGGCATAAGAATGTTGGGTGCCCCACATCCTTGCCAAATCGTATTACTGGGCTTTTAATTTTGTGTGTGTGTGGATATTTCATTGTGATTGTAATTTGCATTTCCCTGATAAGTAATGATGTTGAGCAGCTTTTTATCTGCTTGTGGTTCAAATATCTTGTATTGTCAAGTGTATTTCAACCTTTTGCCTATTTGCAATTGTTCTTTTTATTACTATTATTATTTAGTTGTAAAAATTCCCCATACCTTTTGATACCAGTCCTCTGTCAGACATATGTTTTACAAATATTGTCTCCCTGTTGGTGGCTTGAATTTTTCTTTTCTTATGAATATGAATACCAAGTATTTATATAAGAACATCAGAAGCATATACTATTTAGAGATAAATTTAACAAAACAAGTGGGAAGTGTTCATACTAAAACTACAAATGTTGTTAAAGGAAATTAAAGTTCTAGATAAATGGTGAGGTATACCTTGTTCTTGAATTGGAAAACTCAATATTTTTAAGTATTAATTTTCTTCAAGTTAATGTAATAGATTCAATGCAATTTCAATCAAAATACCAGCAGGACTTTTTTTTTGTGGAAATCGGCAAGTTGATTCTAATATTTAAATGGAAACACAACACTAGAATAGCTAGAGTCTTATTTTTTTAAAAAAAAAGTAACTAAGATTTACCTCTTCATTAATTTTATTTATGAAAATTCCCTTTAATATGTTCACCATATTCTTTGAACAGTATTCTTTGATTAAAATTAATTAAAAACTGTTTTATAGAAACCCAATGGAGATTTGTACTGTAACAGACAAAACATTAACTTGTATAGTTCAAACAACTGCTAGCTGAAAATTGCATAACTTAGAGATGATTTTGCTGAAGCCAAGGTACATCCGGGAATTATAGCTTTGTGTACATTTAAAATTATTTTTATTAATATAATCTTAAATTATTTTTCATTTTAAAATTTACATTCCATTTAATAATTTTTTTTCAAAACAAGGCAATTTAATTATCAAAAATTATATCTAGTATATGAAGCCAAATAAGGCCTTTCTGTTGTACACAGAGGTGCTACATTAGACTTGCAGGGAACCACAATTACTCCTCATGCTGCTGCAGTGCACAATTTAGAAAGAAGGGAAAAGAGATTAGAGACAATGAATGCTTTTCCTTTTGCTCAATATCATTGATCAAATAATTTGTCTGTGCCCATATAACAGGCCTGAGAAAACAGTGTAGTTTTATTAGAGGTAACTTTCCAGAATCAATAACTTTTCTAATGAATATAAAAACCTGAATGCCTTGCAGCCCAAATTCATGCAACTGGATTGCTTGTTATAATCAAGCACTGGCATTAACGTTCTGTTGTGATAAAATAAGTGTTTAGTAATTTAGTCCTCAAGTGCTTCTGGCATTTCGACTCTTTGTTGGCATATAAAGCAGAAATTTCTCCTGTAGTAAAAAGTAATTTATTGACTTTAAAAAAAAATGTTATCACCTGTGATGAACAGACTATTGGCCTTGTAAGCCTTTCTATTCAAACATTACTGGACAGAAGTTGGGTTGCTCTAACCTTAGCAAACTCAAATTCAATCCAGATCAATAATGTTTTTTATTCAATTTGGTCCTGGAATGAAAATAATCATCACATTTTATAATAAGCATGTCTGATTTCAATTTTCATACTATGTATTTATTCTGTATAACCAAGCTTAACTGCTGGTCTTGTTCCTTTGAGTTGACAAATGCATAAGACAGATGTGTGCCCAGCAGGTAACTATTTATTTGGGAGAGAGCGTGGAAAGCCTGTGCCTAGACATAACAATGAAAACGTGATAAATGTCGACCTAGGACTTGTAAGTGTTATTAGGACTTCAAAACAATTTTATTTTCTTATTGTCTACATAGGTAACAAAAAATGTATGCATGATGGTGTATCATTTTACTTAAGTAGCAACTAGTTTGCCTCTGAAATATTTCCAACAGAGGAAAATATAAAAGCCTATGAGTAAGATTAAGTCATTTTTGGCTAAAATATCCTAGGATGAGCTACCGGAACTGAAGTGATCAAATACACTGTGTCAGCTTCTGCTCTGTAACAAACCACCTAACCTTACTGGTTTAATATTTGCTTAACTCATTATTATATTAATAAACAATTTAGGCCGCACTCTGCTGGAAAGTTCTGGTCTCAGGTAGACTTACCTGAGCATCTGTGATAACCTCAGTCAGCTTGTGGGCCAGCTGAGCCCACCTGGCCTCTCACACATCTAGTCATTGAACGGTGGTTGGCTGGGTGGGGGCAAGCGTCTGTCACTTCCAGAGTGCTAATGGGAGCTTATTTGCTCAGTGACTTTAAGAGGGCTTTAAGAGCAGCAGTAAACAAGCCTCAACACACCCGTACTTTTCAAATTTCTGCATGCATCGTACTGGCTAATGTTCCATTTGTAAAAGCGACCTGATGTCCAATCCCAGAGTGTATAAGAGGGCCTTAGATTTTCACAAGCAGGCGCATCCTAGATCCCTCGCATGCGCAGTTTACAGTATGCACACGCTCCTACAGAATCTAATGCTGTCGCTAATCTGACAGGAGGCAGATCTCAGGTGGTGATGCGAGGGATGGAGAGTGGCTGTAAATACAGATGAAGCTTCACTCACTCTCACCTGCTGCTCACCTCCTGCTGTGTGACCCAGCTCCTAACAGGCCAGGGACCAGCACCCGTCCGCAGCCTGGGAGTGGAGACCACAGCTTTAAATCATTTCTAGATTACCTATAATACCTAATGCAATGTAAATAACTGTTATACTATATGTATGATTATTATTATTACAGCCAGAGTTTCACTATGTTGCCCAGGCTGGAGTGCAGTGGCTATTCACAGGTGCCAACAAAACTTAATACATCCTTGAACTCCTGGGTTCAAACCATCCTCCTGCCTCAGCCTCTGCAATAGTTGGAACTACAGGCATGTGCCACCACACTGGGCTTGTTTTTTTCTTTTCCCCTCCAACATATTTTTGATCTGTGGTTAGTTGAATCCATGGCTATGAAATCTGTGGAGATGCAGGCCGACTATATTTCAGTTTTTTCATTTTAAAAATGTATTCCCCAATTCATAGTACTATTGTAACGATTAAATGTATAATTGCATATAAAGTACATAAGTGGTATCCACGTGATATATAAGTTAAATGATGGAGACTTAAAAGGCAAAGAAACCTTCTCATCGGGCCACACAGACCCTCTCTCTTAATTACGTGGACCTCCTCATAGGTTCTGAGACCCTAAAGGACAAATTCTCAGAGGCCTCAGGTCTGTGAATCACGCTACCCTTTGCATTTTCCCGACTTGCTGGGTCCCCCCCATCCTCCTGCATGGGCTGCAACCCGGGGCCAGGACCCTGGGGCACAACCTGCTTGAGCACCCCGTTTCTCTCCTGGCTTCCCTCCCCTCCCCATCCTCCAGAACTAGAGAGGGGTTGGCTCCTTCCCATCCTCTCTTCTTCCTCCTCCCTTCTCCCTTCTGCCCAGGAAAACTAGAGTAAGGCTTAACCCTTGTGTTGGAAAAAAGCTTTTCTACCCTAAGCAATAAACTCCATCATTTCATGATTTCGATCATTCCAAATTGTGTCTGGCTCAAGGAGAACTAAATATATGTAGGCAATTCTTTCTCTCTTATAAAGTCTGGTGTCAAATCTGTTGTTTTGCTGTAAAAATCTTGCTTTGAACATGAAAAGTTAAAATTCACTTAACTTTTAAGCAACTCTGCATGCCGTCTGTGTTCCATCATGATCTCTTCTTGGGCTCCCTGATCCTGCAGCATAACTAGGCAGGAAATAATATACTTGAAAAGACAAAAGAAAATTGTACTTCATTGATATTTTTCTGATTATTGACCATATTTTTCACAGTTTTTATTTTAATATTGCATAGACTTTTTATTAATATTTGCTTATTAAGCTAAAATAATTATATTTCAAAGACAAAAAACCTGACTAGATGGTAAAAAAAAAAGATGATAAAACTCAATGCTGTATTTGAGGGCAATAAATAACTTTATTAGAACCTTTCTCTATATTACTGAATAATTAGTAGATTGGATTGTAAATTAGACATGCTTCAGCATACCATCTATGAAGATACAGTTAATGGTCCCTGTTATTAGATGATCTTGCCTATAAAACTATTTTAAGGCATGTGTAGCAGATGGAATAGTGATTCAAAAAAAAGTATATGTCCATGTCCAAATCCCTAGAAAATGTGAATATTACCTTATTTGGGAAAAAAGTCTTTGCATATGTAATTAAGTTAATGGTTTTAAGATGAGATCATCCTGGATTTCTCCTGTGAGCCCTAAATCTAATGACAAGTGGCCTTATAAAAGACAGAAGAGGCCAGGTGTGGTGGCTCAAGCCTGTACTCCTAACACTCTGGGAGGCCAAGGCAGGCAGATCATTTGAGCTCAGGAGTTCGAGACCAGCCTGAGAAAGAGCAAGACCCAGTCTCTACTAAAAAATAGAAAAAATTAGCTGGGCATGGTGGCACATGCCTGTAGTCCCAGCTACTTGGGAGGTTGAGGCAGGAGGATCTTCTGAGCCCAGGAGTTTGAGGTTGCTGTGAGCTAGGCTAACGCCATGGCACTCTAGCCCGGGCAACAGAGTGAGACTCTGTCTCAAAAAAAAAGAAAAGAAAAGAACAAAGAAACAGAAGAGAAGACGCAGAGAAAAGAAACCCACATGAAGATGGAGACAGAGATGGGAGTGATCTGGCCAAGGAACTGCAACAGTCACCAGAATCTGGGAGAGACAACAACAGCATCTCTCCCTAGAGCCTCCGGAGAGAGTGCAACCCTACCGACACCTTGAGCTAGGAACTCAAAGCCGTCAGGGTGCCTGGGGCCCAGGGGTATGTGTGGGGGGTTAGAACTAGACTGAGGG
Organism: Lepilemur ruficaudatus; assembly: GCA_963574885.1. Taxonomy (NCBI): domain Eukaryota; kingdom Metazoa; phylum Chordata; class Mammalia; order Primates; family Lepilemuridae; genus Lepilemur; species Lepilemur ruficaudatus. The sequence goes on from CAUYRT010029024.1 coordinate 16,519, forward strand.
GAGGGGGAAGAGTTGAAGGAGTCAAGGCTGATGCAGCTACAGAAATAATATAGAATATAGAGAAGTTCATTTGAACTTTATAAACTATGACTTGTTTTTTTGGATCAGCTACTTCAAAAATATCTAATTTGGAAAGAAAAGTTCAGTTTATTTACATATTTGCATATATGCACGTGCGCACACACGTACTCAATTACCTCTGTTAACTCACGCTGGTTTGGGAGCAGACAATCTTTTACAAGGAAAAAAGGGGAAAAAATCTTATTATGGCCATGCACAAAACAACGTGGAGTCCAGAGGGTGGCACCGAGCATAAGTTCTCCTTTCCTGTCCAGAAGACAATCTGCCATAGATGGTCCACCATGATGAAGCATATGAGAAGTCCCACGTCCCACAGGGCATGGCCATCTTCTTCCTGATGGTTTTTTCTCATCCAGTTTTTAAAAACTTCTTCCATTTCTCTTGATTGTTTCTACTCCTCCACCTGTCAGGAAAGGGAGAAAGGGCACCACATGCCTCCAGGCAGACTGCTAGAAACCCCAGGTAGGTCTGGGGAATCTCAAAGCACAGGGTTTGCCTAAATCCTGGGTAGAGTCCTGGAAAACTCAGCTGCTCTGCAACACCCCACCCCTCCCCCCGAAGCTCTCAGGTACCAGGGGCGTCCTGGAGGAGCAGGGGAGTAGCCAAGTGCCGTGGTTTGCTAAAGAGGCATGAAGAAGCAGCTGAAGGAGAGAGATGAATATGAAGCAGACTTGTGACCAAAGAGAAGGTACCCAGGGACTGGTACCTGGGGAGACCAAACGAGATAATGTCCATCACTGCAGATGCCAATGCGCAGACATGACTGTGGACCAGGAGCCTCTCCACCTCACATCCGTGGCGTGAGGAGTGCCTCTGAAAGTATAGGATTGATCCTGGACAAATTGGGCACCGAAATTGCCGGAGGAGACTTTGAATTAATTGAGACGGAGTTTCCACTACCTGATGAAAAGAACGCACAAAATAGAAATGGCATTCAGCTATGGAAGAAATAAATTGGCAATTTTTCACCCGTGAAATGTGGGGATTTTTATCTGCTATACCAACAAAGCCTCGGCTTGCCCCTTTTCTCTCTCTTAACCAAGACTCCGCTCAGCAGAAGTGGAAGGGAAATGCAGACAGTAGGGCGAGATGCATGAAAGATCATCCTGCCACATGAAGATGGTTTTGAATGACGGGAAAAACTACCTTTCTGACAGTTACTATGGATGTTTTTTTGTATCATATTCAAAAGCGTATCTTGGCTATTCTGATATAATGTCATTGGGGGGGAGGGGAAACCTAAACATGCTCCCTGCATTTTTTAACTCACAGAATGATAGAATAAAAATGCCTGTGAATGAACACAAGGGTTTGCCATTGAAAAGAAAGCATTTTCTTGAAAAAAATTAAAATCTTCCATTTTCTATTCCTGCTATTTATTTGAATTTAATTCTTGGATCTGCTTTCTAAATCAAGGTCAACTAGGAACCAAAGAGTCATCAGTAGTTTTATCAATTGCTTTTATCTTAAGTTTTATTGTTGTTTAAAGAACATTTTTAACATTTGTTATCAGAATTTGAGAGAAGATGTTGATTTATCATCTTGAAATCTTCAAGCTAAATATCCATTACTGAAACTATTTTAATCAAATGTTTACAAGTTATAGATGGCTTGAATTTTCAAAAGATATTTGCTTTAATAAGTATTGATTTTAACAAAAGCATTTTACTTGAAAGTTGACAGTTACTTCTCATTTCTTTCCGTAAAGACAATTAAATACACTAGCAAGGTTTGTCAAAATAAAACATTGGTAAAATTAACTTAACTATAAAAATCGAAAGCCTCCTCGAATTAATATTGTGAAAATTAACCAATTAAGAAACAAGCAAATGCACAGTGGTTATTATACCAGTACAAATTATAATGTAAAATTGTGCATAATTTCCTACTTGAAACAAATTCCTTATTTGTTCCCAATCCTGGATAGAAATCATAAAATAAATCACAAGTATAAGCTAAGTTTATGTTGCGGTAATGTCTGGCAAACAGTTGTTTTAGTGGTCATTGGGGCTGATCAATTTATTGACATGTCAGAACCAAAGAACCTCAGGCTAGCAAGGTGAATTGCAACCATGCAAGACTCACCCCTTTTCCAAGGCGAAGGTACACTGAATTTGGGGTGTTTGCTGTTTTAGCTTTCCATAATTTAAGAATATCATCAGAAGGCACATCCTACTCTATTTAAAATCTACGGTTCTGTAGGGCCTACAGATCGTAAATGACATCTGAATCTTTTGGGGTGGGGAGCCTGCGGCCTCGGGGCCACATGTAGCCCTCTGGATCTGGATCCCCGAGTGCAGCTCCTTGACTAAATCCAAACTTCACAGAACAAATTCCTTTATTAAAAGAATTTGTGCTGTAAAATTCGGATTCAGTCAAAAGGCCGCACTCAAGGATGCAGGTCACATGTGGCCCCGAGGCTGCAGGTTCCCCACCCCTGAAGGGTGTGTAGTCCAAGCCCAGGTGGAATTTCCCCTTACAGAACCCCTCAGGACTAAATGCTCCCCAGCTATTCACCAGCATGATTGAACTGGGATTGTACAGAGAAGTCAGAGCCTAGAAATATAATGGATGGACTTTAGCTACAACCTATCTGATGTAAGCACACAACTCCAGATAGCACCAGGGTCAGTAAGTCAGGCTGATTAATGGATGTGAGCAGCTCGGTGTAAGTGGTAGTTCAAAGACAATAAATCTTACAGTGTAGCTAAGATCTGGCCAATTCTTTTGAAGAAGACGGGGAGGCAAATATGTGCCATAATGCCAACAACTGTGAAAAATAGAACTGTCCCAGACAAGTGTGTGTGTACTAGGTACAGGTACAGAAAATAACCAAGACTACTAACAGAAATCAGCAAAAAACACCAAGTCATAGCATGGAAAACAACAACTTTTCATTTTAGAAAAAGGCAACTTAGTTATTTGAAGTAAATACATTTTCAAATTTCAAATATTTTTTTAAAATGTGTGTATACCAAAGACAAATATGAGGATTTGACAAAAACAACAAAAATCATTAGTTAATCTGATTCTAAAGGACCAGAACCTTCTTGGAGAAACTAACAATCGAAGAGATATTTTCTTAAATGTATTTCCAATTTAAAAATGTCAAGGACAAATTATGTCCTAAAAAGAAATGAGCTGTACCTCTTTTAATCTTAAGGGAGGAAAAGTTTTCTAGAAATGAGAATTCTTTCTGAAAAATTACTTATATCTAATGTTCAATTAACACACACACTTTTTAATTGCTTTTACATTGATTTTTGTCTTCTCCAAATGCTATGATTGTGATGATCCATCTAAGAAAAGATTATCTTCAATTTTACTACATTCTGAACAGGGATTCATAGATTTCACTTGGCATCTGAAACACTGAAATCAGAAGACGCGAACTTTTAGTGGAATATGATCTAGTTGATGTCAGGTTTCAGTGTGAAAATGTCGGTGGAAGAATGACCAGACACGCCAAAGTAAGGCTAGCATGCAAATTCAGGTTTATTGAGAAGAAGATAGGATTATAGAGCAAGAGCAGCATATAGGTTTACAGAGCATGGTACCTACACCACAGATGAGGATCAGACCCATTGTCCCAGCAAAGGGAGAGCAGAAGGAAGCGCACAAAAAGGGACTGGTTATGGTCTGTGTCTTGTTTTACAGTGCAGATTGGGACCTCCCTAGTGGCTCAGACGTCACCGCGGAGCCCCTTTGATTGGACAGTTGGAAGTCAGACCACCTGAGTCTTAACTGGGCATGCAGGTTGTTCTAGGCCAATTTCTAGACTCCATGGTATCTGTGCGGCTTGGCCGTGGGCTAGAGAGTCCTGTGCGTTCTTTTGCAGCTGGCGTACTAAGTTCTGATTGGCAGATTCGTAAGGTATTCCCTCCGCCGCCAGGTACGGCAGTCACTGGGGGAAGGATTAGGGTGGGGCAGGACCAAAGCAACGGTATCTACCCACTTCTGTCCCTGGGAGACCCAGAATCCCTCGCTATCTACCTAACAGTTGATAGGGCAGAACCCAATATTCAGCACTAGCTTATCACTTCTAGGCTGTAAACAAGGGCTGAAGCCTGGGAATATTGGAAAACGGGGTACAGGAAGCCCTGATTTCTGCCACAGCCCTCTCTTCCTTCCTAGACAACGATGTATCATGCGGTTATTGGCAGTCACAGACGGCACGTTTATAAGAGTCTCCCCTTAGATCTAGAGAAAAAAGAGCAAGACTAATTAAGCTAAGTCATTTTAAACATCCAAATTTTTTTATCTTTCTTAAGAGCCAGAACAGCTGAAAGATATTTAAACAGGGCTCAGCCAGCCCTGCAAAGTCTTCCCTCAGTGTCCTAGGGAAGTTTTATCACAGTAAATATATGAAAGCAGCACTGAATCACAGAGTGTATAATCCTAGAACATCCTGGCGAGCGTCAACATCTGCACTGATGATAAAAATGGTCACTATTTGTGGAGCACTTCTTATCTTCCAGGAACTTTAAGTACTTTGTATCATTTAATCCTTTCAAACAACTCTTGGAGATAGGATCCCTGTCCTACAGATAAAGAAGTGGAGAGAGTTTCCTACTTTCCCAAGATTACGCAGTTGCTGAGAGGTGGTGCCCATGTTTAGGCCCAGAGCGATCTGATTTCCAAGAACGTGTTCTTTCTACAGCATGGCATCTCCTAAGATGCTCCATAGGAAGGCGTGCTTACAGCGGGGGAGCCATGCTCGGATTAGGAACAGTGTCTCCAACCTAAAGCACTTAGAACTAACATTTTTAAATCAAGCCAGAGAAAAACTATTTCTGTGCTTATTGCTTTTTAATTTTTATTTAATCTAAATTAAACCTAATTTAATTTTTATTTTATTTCTATTTTTATATTATTACTATTATTTCCATGTTACTATTCTCCTTCACCTTTAAAATAATTAGGAGACACAGGAGCAGGGAAACAAAAGAAAAAAAAGCCCTTTGGCTGCTGGCCTCATTGAAGTTCAGACTCCAGGGCTGCAGGCACCAGGACCCTTCCTGAGGTTTCCCACTGTGGGGGCACAGTCTGCAGGCCTACGGGGTGGGCTGCAGGTGTCAGGGAGCAGCCTGGGAGCAGCCCTCTGTGAATAATGAACAGAAATTGGCAGATCAATACCACAGCTCCTCACCCCATGGTAAGAGGGACAATTTTGAGACATATTCTAGATGGTTTCTGGAGGTCGCCAGCAGGACTGAGCCCAGTTGCCCTCAGCAGTCACCTGTTTATTACTTTACCCTGTGTTGTCTTCTTTTGTCTCATTTCCACATTTTCCTGATGTATCCTGGAATCACCTCCCAAATAAGAAGCTTGCATTCATCTTCTTGTCTTAGGGTCTACTTCAGTCAAAAACCTGGAGATACTATATAGGTGATAAAAAGCCTACATCATAGGGTTGTTGGAACTATTAAATAATATAATGTATGTTTGTTGATTAATTTTCTATATATGCTTTCATTCAAATGAACCTTTTAAGGTAGAATCTAAATGCAAAGCAATACAATGTAATGCATAAAATGGGACTCTGCTATTATCAATGTGCTGTAACAGAGTAGTTGCCCCTCCTCCATAGATATGAAAGTGTAAAATTGAGAGTGGGGAATGTGTAACAGGGAATGGCCTGAAAGAAATAATGGCAAAATTATTTTCTGTCTCTTTGAAACTTCTCCCACTCTTTTTGAGAACTGAACCTGCATCCCTGCCTCAGACCAGTGGTTGGGAGAAGGCCTTTTGTTCCTGCATCCCCGGCCTGCGCCAGCCCCTAAGGCGGGCCCAGGTGGGGCTTTGTCTTTGGCAGGGATGGGACCGTTGGAATAGTAAACCACACTAGCCTCGAACTGAAGGGCCCTCCCTTTTAAAGCTCTGTATTTCTGCTTATGTTCAGGACACTTGGATTCGGAAACAACAAGGTCTCCCATTTTTTCCTCCTTTGCTAGCAAAGTAATAAACTTCTCTTTCATTCTCTTCAAACCACTGGCTCTTGTTCTTCTGATGTGGGCTTGAGAACAAGTGGCTGAGCTTTCGGAAACAGTACTATGTCAACCATTTCAGAAATTAAATCAGATCTCTATCAACAAATGATTTATTTCATTCATTTTCTACACGTGCTATAGGGAAGTCTAAATTCTGTATCAACCATGGCCACACTGATAATTTAACTTGTTTATTATATAGGAATTAAGTTTATAAATATAAATTATGACATAAATGACAACTTGGTTATTTTGTAGCATCTGCATGTTGTGATTGTAAAACATCTAGATACTAGAGAATGCTTTGAGTATCAGTTTATTAGCCAATGGTATATTCACTGAAGGTATTTTTAAATTTAAAAATGCTATTGGTAAATTGTGACTACGGGCCTGGCACTAAAATTTTTAAACTTACATATTTTTGTCCCAGGAAAATGGTGACAGTTTTCTGATTATGGAACACAGAGATAGTGCGTGCCCATTTTCTACTTATTGCTATGAAGATCCATAAAATGCTGGTAATATATCGAAACTATTTTCAGGATATTATGGAGAAAATACTAGATATATTTAAGAGATGATTGCTGTGACTGCATAGGTTCCTGAAATTGGCAGTCAAGTCTCAAGGCCTATAAATGATAAGCAACTGCTACTCTAAATGGAGATTCACACTCCTGTCCTGTTCTTGGCTTACAGCTCTCTGCTAAATGCCAGTCTTTTTCTTCTGAGGGGAAGAGTGTGTGTGATTAAAGAGCTCTTGTCTCCACATTAGACACTGGCCCTGAGCACTGCAGCAGCACGCTGAAGTATTTTATAAATAATTTATGAACCTCGAGGTCTGGTTTGGGGAGATATTCACCTTTTATCCATGTGAGCACCACACCTCATTCATCAAAACCAAGACCAGGGCCTTCAGTTCTGCTTCAAGACAGGCAAAACTATACATTAAACAAACAAATAAATGAGTAAGTGGACCGGCGCAGCTCTGCTGCTGCCCAAAGTCCTCTTGTGGTAATTCTGGGAGCAATCTCTTGTGGCCATGAACCTTGACTAATTATACCATAGGAAGGAAGGGTTGGAATTCTTTTTTATAAATGATAAATCCTACCACAAAAGGAAAACTGGAAGGTGGTTTTGGATGTTGGCAAAACTGCCCAGGAACTTTAATTAGGACCATGTAGGTCCAACGACTGCTTTAGAAATCACAGCATTCGGCATGCTCTGTGTTCTATAGGGGCCGCGTATGACTTGTCAGTGGGATTTCCCGTGCAAACAATTGTCTCAAAGGAAAATGCAGTTGCACACACGTTGAATTGCTTTCTACATTACCTAGAATTTAAGAGAATTTTACAGCCAGATGTATTGAACAGAGGCAAAACTTTTAACAGAATACAGAGATCAAACAGGGATTATTTATTTATACATTTTATTCACAAATATTCCAAGATTCTCATGTATAACAATTTACTATTCACATTTAAGATTAAATGGTAACATAGTTAACTCTTTTTTGCAATTCGAAGTGGATGTTCTTAAGTTATGAACTACTCCTAACATTTCCTTATATTAGAAACTCATAGTCTTTTAAAGTAACAAATAATACCTTTAAACTTATTTTCATTAATGTTTTCTGCCCAAGAACACTGTAATATTTATTAGGGACTCATAAATTTAATTTTTCTTAAAGACTTATTTGACAATAATGATTCTTTGATAAAATATAAGTGATATTATATGTAACTACATGTTAAATTATAAATTCCTTACTACATAATAATAATTATCTATACTTATGAAAACATAACCATCAAGAAATTTCCAAAGCTACATTGAAAAATGTAAGGCACTTATTATTTTTTCCAAAGCAAGATTAACTTTTTTTAATTGCAAGAAAACTAGATTTGTATCTATTTATGTATTTGCTTATTAGGTGAGCAAGCCTTTATTTGAGTGACAATTGGAGAATAAGTAAAAATGCATAAGACACAATTCATAATCTGAAGATGTTGACAATTTTTTAAGAGACAGATTACAAATTATGATACAATACGATAAGATGACAAAAGTATAGATAAAGTTTTACAAGAGCACCCAGTAGGGAGTGATTTGATTCTCACCAAACTTTAGGGAAGTCTTTATAAAGAAGACATCATTTGAGATAGGTTTTCACAGATCTATCAGGTTTCATACCCAGTGAAATTGGGAAAAAATGGGGAAATAGCATAGAGATAAAAAATATGGTGTGTTATAGTGACTACATGTATTTTATCTGAACTAATGCCTGGTACAAAATGGGCACATTAGCTATCACATGTAGATGATGGCAGAAAGGGTTAGCTAAATTTTGAGAGAAATGCTGGTAAAATAAAATTATTAAATTATCCCAACAGTGTTTTCACTTCTATTTGTTTGTTTTTTCCTTGATGGGTTTAGTGGATTTCTCTCTGTCACCTTTTTCGCTAACCACATCAATGCACACCTGACTGATTTGCAAATACAATCTGTGCATTTTTTGCATGAGGACTTTCCCTGACTTGGAAGCCCTTTTGGGTGCCTTCTCCAGGCCTGAACTAAGGAGAATGAACACTCAGAAGAGATGTAGCCTCCTCCAATGGCTGATGAAGATTCATGTTTAAATGGCACAACTCCCTTGGCCCTTGGGTGGGATTACTCAGGTGGATATTTTACCCAGGCACCTAGATTTTCATAGGAGAATTAAGCTCTCGTTGCCCATAGTGATAACTCACTGGAAAATGAAGCCTTTTTTATCTTTATTTCCTACCCTGTCTCATTTCTTTATTCTCCTGAAATCATTTACAAAATAAACCACTTGGACTTGAGTGGCTATTTTGGTCTGGGTCACAAATTGAAATGTACTTTGGGATGAAAGTACATGAAATGAAATGAAATTACACAAGCAGGAAACAAATTTTATTTATCGTAAACCACTGAAACTTTGAGGCCATTTGTTCCTAAAGGGTAACAGAATCTGTACTGACTGAAAAGTAATATATTAGGGAAAATAAGTTGAGTATAAAATTATAATAAAAGGCACTGTGTTACAAATAAAAAAGAAGGCACTTACAAAAGAGCTCTTGTATTTCAAGAGAAAGATAATGTATTCGCCAAGGATTAGAAGCCATAGATGGAAGAATTAGTCTTGAAATGGATTAACATCCCTTCTTCTAAGATGGGTAAATAGGATCTTCAAAATAAGCAAACCTTTTATGGTGGAGAGGAAAAAAGCTAAAAGAATTACAGGGAATATCCTTTTGTTGCCCTCAGTAATTTAAAAGCATCAATTGATCTTCTTGAAGACAGGTAGACAGGTAGATAGGTACAGATACAGAGATATTACAGATAGACAGATGATAGAGATGTAGACATAGATACACACACAGATAGATACAGACACATGGCAAGTGGGCAGGCACAAAACCATAGGAAGAAACAAGAAAATTCAAATTACTATTCAAGCACCTTAATTTTAGGAAATTGTATGACACTTATACACAGTTATTAAGATAATTCAGTTTAATAGTTTTAGTCTACCTATCCAAACTTTAAATTTATCATCTCTACTACCTTGTTATGAAGCTGGTTTTTAAATCAAGTTTAGTCTCTTTCTAGATTAAAAGGCAGCCAACAACTAATGACAATAGAGCCAATTCATTTCTTTTGATACAATTACGTTTTCTTTCTTTTTTTTTTTTTCCTAGTACATAATTTAGGGCCTTGGAAATGTTCATCCATCTTAATGGAATTTTAAACCAAACTTCCATTGGTACAATTTAATCATATAATTTTCCCCTTAAAATATCCAGCTGAATTAGGTGACATTTTTACTTTCTTCCTTTTTATGAAAATGTTTTCCTTTCATGCTACCTTTCTCTTTATCCCATGAAAGTATTATTCTAAAGCACTTTGAAACCCACCAAATGAAAGCTTCATGCAGACACTAGGTCCAATCAAAGTTTTCCCCCTCTGGTGTACTTGGATGACCACTCCTTTTCTGTGTGCACATCATTCATCACCATCCCTAGGCTTACTCTTTCTTTCTCTTTCTAGAAAGCTATTATTTTTACTCAACTCACCCTCTGAACTATAAATGTTAAAAAAAGTAAAAGTGATACCATAGAAATTGTTCCTGTAGTTGAAGCAAAGATATTGAAAATGAAATTCCCTTTGCATTCTTGGTCCACCGTCTTGTGTGAATGATGGTTGCAAAAGTGTTGCAGAAAAGGCCATGCTCAGGACCGCAATGAAATGTAAATGATTCCCTTTATAAAAGAAAGACAGACTTACTGTGTAATTTTCCTTGTTTTGATGGCCCTTGGCGCCATTAAATTGATAGTTAGACCTAACTGACCACTGCTGTTTGAAAATAGAATAGCCAAAATCCTTGTATACAACCAGTGATCAAAGTACCTTAGAGGACCAGGAAAACAGAACATTATATATTGGGAAATAGCCATCTGTAGTGACTTTGCTCTACCACACAATAATAAAAGAGCAGATAATTAAATGCATTGCCTAAAAAGGATTATATCACAAGAACCAGTACCCTTTTCAGATGCATGCAGCTGGATCAATCCAATTCCTTCTCTGAAGGAGCATCTCCGCAGCATCATTTATCTCATGACTGGTATCCTGGAATCTGCAGTTCCAAAGAAATGCTGCCCCCAAATCACACAGTGCCTTTGCAGTGCCAGGTCTATAGGAGGACTGGGATTTGAGACTCTGTACGGGGCTCAGACCATGCCAAGTTGTCACAATTAGAAAGCCCAGAACAAGGTAAAATGAAAAGGGAAAGCCAATAATAAAAACTTAGTAGATGTAGAACTATCGTGAACTCAGAGAGAGGGCAGAGCAAAACAAGAGATGGAAGATGAGACTTCGAAGGATTCTCTGAGCCTAGAGCAATCCCCAGGAGTAGACTGAGTAGATTCTCCCTGGTAACTCTGGCTGAGGGTAAGGCACAGATAATTGAAGTCTGACTGGAGACCACAACCAAAAGTATCAGAGCCTTTCATATTAAACTATAAACCTGAAAAAAATCTTTATATCAGTCTTTCTGACTTCAGTTTTTCTCCTATCATCAGATTTAGAGAAATCAAATTGTGGTATCACGAAATGCAAAAGATAGATCAGTGGACACCTGTCCATTGACAATGAAACCGTTCTTTATGATGAAATAAATTGTTTCTTGCTTTCTACTGGACCACCTCCAGTAGGATCATTTGCCCTGATTCTTGCTAAAAGCTCCAATTCCTTCAAAGCTCATGACTTGAGAACTTTAATCATTCACTATCCTCTTCATCATGGACGGCTTTAGCCTCTGGCTTGCTGTTTTTCTCACCATCAGTATTGTTGGTGAATTTTCTCTCCATGTAGACAATCTGTCTTAGTCTGTTCAGGCTGGTTTAACAGAATGCCATAGACCAGGTGGCTTATAAACAATGGAAATTTATTTCTTTCTCATAGTTCTGGGGGCTGAGAAGTCCAAGATCGAGTTGCCAGCAGATTTGGTGCCTGGTGAGGGCCCACTTCCTAGATCACTTCTCATTGTGTCCTCACATGACAGAAGAGTCAAAGTGGCCCCCCCCAGAGAACTGATCTCTGTTGTGAGGGTGAGGGCTCTGCCCCCATGAACTAACCACTCCCTAAAAGGCCCTACCTTCTATTGCCATCACTGAAAGATTTTAGCATATGAATTTGGAAGCAGGGTGGAGACACAAACATTCAGGCCACAGTACAATGTTACCAGTACTCAGGTTCTCTATTCTCCTCTATTCCTCTCATCTTGCCTTCCACTTCATCTCTCATGATCATATGCTAGACTTTTTTGCATATTCCAAACTCACTCCATCCCCACCATAATCTGAATACTAGGAGTCCCACTCCCTAAAAGTTTTCTTGCTGTCGGTTTCACATTTTTGGTCCCTCCTCATTCTAGATACCTTAAACCCACAAGACCCACAGTTTATTCATTCTACCTCTCATGGTCTCAGTGCTTTCACTTCACATCGATCATGACAATCACTCCCTTCCATCTACTCTCAATTCTGTGTCCCTTTTCCTGTGCCGCACCTGCCCAGCAAAACCGCACCAAGACTAAACACAACCTGTGTCTATTTCTTGTCAACACCAAGGAACTGGAAATGAATAGAGAAAAACATTAAACATGCTGACTGGTCTCACAATAAATATAAGGAAATAAATTTCAAGCAGTCACTTGGGACCCCGCATCAATATTATTACATTTATTTAGTCCACTAACTGTCCTTCCTTCTTAAGTGACTTTCACACCTTCTCTCCTCAAGCGTCCAACATTCCCACTCCACAGCTCTTTGGCTAACAATGATCTCAATCCTTATCTCAGTGAGAAACTAGAAAGCGATCAGGAGAGAGTGTCTACAAATTCCTACCATCCAGTGATCCAATTTAACCGTGTCTGACCCACACTCTGCCCTTAACTCCTGTTAAAAAAGACTTCCCACCTATGTTGTTCTAAGGCCAAACTGGTCTCACAGGCACTGGGTGCCATCCCCTCCCATCTGTTCATTCAAGAACTTCCTCATCTGGGTCTCCCTTTACTCTCCTGGATCTTCTGCCTTCTCTAAGAATTCATTCCCATAAGCATCTCAACATGCTATCATGTCACCCATTATAAGATCAAAACCTCTCTCTTAACAGGACAATAGCAATTCTCCACTCCTTGTTCCCTATTACAGCAGATTTCCTCATAATAGTGTCTATGCTCACTGCCTCTCCTTGTTTCCCTACATTTTCTCCAATAAGCCTTTCATGCAATGTTCCACTGAAACCACCCTCATCAATGTTACCACTGAGCTCCACGCTGCTAAATACAAGGATTCATTTGAGGTCATCATCCTTTTAACCTCTCATCAGTATTTGAAACAATTGACCAGTACCTGCTTCTTGAAGTCCTTTCTTTACTTGACAATCCTAGGTAGATATTTCCCAAAACTATCTCCTCCTTTTCATCTGCATAACTTGTTCTCTGGGTCACAGCCTCATTTTTATATGTACTACTTATTCCTCCTATCTGGCTAGTTCTATCTTGCTAGATTCTTTTTCTTTTCCCAATTTCTAGATGCTGTAGAGCACCCAAGCCTCAAAAATTACCCTCTTTGCTTCTCCAACTGTCCTCACCTCCCAGATGATCCCTTTACCAGTAAGCCATCTCTCCATCTGCAGCACCTATGTGAATACCTACATAGCCCAACACTTGCCCAGCGAAATACAGCCAATGCCATGGTAACATATCCACTTGGATGCTGAATAATCAAATCAGATTTAATGTGCCCAGAACAATTTCCTATCTGCCCCCTTTATCTGACCTTGCAATACGTTCCTTCCAAGTCTTTTCTGTCTCAGGAACTGTCATAACCATTCATCCAGAATCTTGAGTCAAAAATCTCTCACACCTAACATCCTGTTAATTAGTAAATATTGTTGGTTCTTGTCTCAAAATATATTAGAACTCTAACCAAATCCCCTCACCTCCACCACTCTGCCTTGGTCCAAAGCACCCACACTCTGGTGTCTATTGGAGGTGCCCGATGAGCTCCCCCTCCATGAGAACCTGCTGCAGGAGCCGGTGACCGACAGCCCCCACTGCCACACTTTCCTGTCTAGCAGGCCACCCTGCACCCCCAGGCTCTTTGCAGTCAATGACTGGGCACAGCGGCAGGGGAGAGAAGATTAGGACCTAGGATTCCTCCAGAGAGCAGCTTGTACTCGGGGACCCCCACTGGCCTTGCCAGTACCGTCCTAGAACTATGCCGCAGTCTCAGGCTGTCGGGCATTACCCCTCCTTTCACAGGGATCCCATTTGCATCCCTGCCTGCAGGCTCTCTCTGCTGACTTCTCATCCACTCCCTGTGTCCTTCAGCTGTTTCAGTAGAGCTTGCACACTTAATCCTGCTTGGCAGTTGCTTCTTGGACACAAACCTGGTTCACCCGTACTCGATCCTAAAGTTTCCCCTCCTCCCACTCTTGACCCCTTATGACAGCAAGAGGTGACTTTGAAAACACAAGTCAGACCAATGGCCTCCTATTACTCTTATGATCAAATCTAAATGTGGCTCCAAAGCTTTAAAAATGTGGCTACCTCTCCAAATTTCTCCTTTGCTCCTCCACCCTTGGTACATTGGTCTCTTTGCTATCACTTGAATTCATGTGGTATAAACCCACTTTTGCACATTTTTGTTCTTGCAGAGGTCAAGAATGTCCCTCTCCCAGATGTCCACATGGACAGTCCTTTGTTTCATTTGAGTTCCTGCTTCCCCTCAGGGAGACCTTTCTGACCCCTGCTCTATCTAAAACAAGATGCATTTTCTATAAATACCGATTTTGACATAAATCAAATGTCTTGGGCCTTTAAACAGGTCCAAATATGCAGGTATTTTTCCAATCCAAGAATCCTTGAATAAACCCCAAATAAATGTCAAGTAAGGATGTAAAATAAAATTATCTGTCTTTTGGTAGCACAAGATATGAGATATTAACACTCACTAGGAAATATTTTCTTCTGAGATTGAAGTTGCACTTCCCTTTTCTTCAAATAGTAAGAGGATGAATATTTTTCCACTAGTCTCTCTATGAGTTATTTATAAAATAGAATAAATGCATTGTGCAAATGGATGCAAATGGACTGTGACTATTTGTGTTTGTTTTATATTCTGAGTACAGCTACCATAGTTTGCATTTTAATAGCCTGTCTGATAGCTCTTTGTGAGTGTTGTTAGAGGCCAGTAATTCTTTAGAAGAGTGCATATCATGAAGGTAGCGATTTGATCAAGTGTTTATTATCTTGGTGGCCAAGCTTTAAGGACTCATGTCTGAAGTTGATTTAAGAGTATTTCTTAAAAGTGGTCAAAGTGTGATTTCTTTCTAAGTGTCTTTGTTGTATCCATCTACTATTAATTATTTGGGATTTAAAAATCACATTATGAAAATATCTACTTGACATATATTACTAAGTCAAATTTCAATAGGCAGAGTACCAAGAAAATATGCTAAGGCACTGAATTGTCCCAAAGATGAATCATTTTATAATCTAATATGTACACAGCAAATTCAAACATATGGAAAAGACATTCAAGCATCAAAAAGGAATAGATATATTAGAAGATCTTGTGAATAAGACTTGCAGTGACTTAGTTTCTCTTTTGTATTTGGGCAAATCCAGATTTTGAGTCATATTTTCTTTTCTGGAATAGGCTTTCTTTTTGAGAGTTATTTAATTTTAAAAGTAAGGATACTTGAGACATTACCTGACCAAATCATCCTATTTTAGTTAAGTAAGGTCTTGAAAACTAGGTAACTCCCTTAATGCTACAGAGCTAATTGAACTTAACCAACCAGCACTACTGAGGTTAAACTCCAGTGTAATAACTTCTCATTAATGTGTTTTCATTAAGCTATAATATTTTGATATCATAATAGTTTTATAAAAGAATGATTCATTCAATTTTCCCTCCAAATATTTATATAGCAAGCATCACACGAGACAAATTTTCTGGTTCAAAAAGCTTGGGATTTGATTTAAAAGATAAGACATATCCACTGGTCTCACAGTGGATAACAGACTTAAACCTAAGGCATGAAACTGTAAGAATTCTAGAAGAAAATGTTGGAAAAAGTCTTATAGACATTGGCAGAGGCAAAGAATTGATGAAGAAGACCCCAAAGGCAATCACAGCAACAACAAAAATAAATAAATGGGACCTGATCAAATTAAAAAGCTTCCTTCTGCACAGCCAAGGAAACTATCACAAGAGCAAACAGACAACCTACAGAATGGGAGAAAATATTCACATGCTACACATCTGATAAAGGGCTGATAACTAGAATGTATATAGAACTGAGGAAAATTAGCATGAAAAAAATCAAACAACCCTATCAAAAAGTGGGCAAAGGACATGAACTTTTCAAAAGAAGATAGACTAATGGCCAACAAACATATGAAAAAAGGCTTCAACATCTGTAATCATCAGGGAAATGCGAATCAAAACCACAATGAGATATCACTTATCTCCATTGAGAATGGTCTTTATCAAAAAGTCCCAAAACAATAAATGTTGGCGTGGATGCAGAGAGATAGACTCCGCACTGCTGGTGGGACT
This sequence comes from Lepilemur ruficaudatus, assembly GCA_963574885.1. Classification (NCBI taxonomy): domain Eukaryota; kingdom Metazoa; phylum Chordata; class Mammalia; order Primates; family Lepilemuridae; genus Lepilemur; species Lepilemur ruficaudatus. The sequence continues at coordinate 32,744 of CAUYRT010029024.1, forward strand.
GCAAACTAATACAACCTCTATGGAAAGCAATATGGAGATATCTCAAAGAACTATAAGTAGAACTACCATTTGATCCAGCAATCCCATTACTGGGCATCTACCTAAAAGAACAAAAGACATTCTATAAAAAAGACACTTGCACTAGAATGTTTATAGCAGCACAATTCACAGTTGCAAAGATGTAGAAACAACCTAAGTGCCCATCAATACATGAGCGGATTAATAAAATGTAGTATATTGTATACCATGGAATTTTACTCAGCCACAAGAAAACAATGGTGATCTAGCACCTCTTGTATTATCCTGGATAGAGCTGGAACCCATTCTACTAAGTGAAGTATCACAAGAACGGAAAAACAAGCACCACATGTATTCACCATCAAATTGGTTTTAATTGAACAACACCTAAGTGCATATATAGTAATAACATTCATCAGGTGTCAGTCAGACGGGAGGAGGGAGAAGAGGATAGGTATCTACAAGCCTAATGGGTGCAGTGCACTGTCTGGGGGTTGGACACACTTGAAGCTCTGACTCTGCTGGGGCAAAGGCAATATACATAACCTAAACATCTGTACCCCCATAATACACTGAAATAAAAAAAAAATTTTAAAAACAAGAATTCTACTTGCTAATTCTCAAACATTCTTTGAGAATTCCCGGAGTCTCCTCTGGGAAATTTGTGTAACCAATAGTTATGCTGGTTCTAAATATGAAATCTATCTTTCTTTCCACTGACAGATTCAGGCCAAGTTTCATGAGGGGTTGAGTGCTGAATTTCCCAAAACATTGTTACTAAGACTTACGCTGCCGAAATTATGTCTGTAACTGTCGTAGAGAAGTTAAGCATGGGGTGAGGGGCTGGCCATACTGGTCAGAGAAGGAGAATCCCAAAGGAAAGGGCGCGTGGCATTTGCTACAGAGCACAGAACGGGAAGTTGAGCTGCGTTTTCAGAAGTGAGAGGGAATGCTGGGTTTAAGTTTTGATTCCTTTGGTCTTACTAAAGCTGTAGCAGTCATTGACGATTTAAAAGGCAAGAACTTGTTCTGGGAGGGATGTCTGGTAGAACAGAAGCGTTTCCTTGGTTAATCGAGACATTTTTTGTGTGCTGATACGTAGTGTATTTGTACAGGCGGTTGGTGTTTTTCTTTTCTCACTCGGACTTAGCGCACCTTGCTCCTTTACTCAAGCACATTCTACAAGGGTTCCACAAAAATGAGTTGTTTTACAACCAGTCACATTTTATATCCTAACTTATCCCAGAAGCCATAGATTATAGAGATAGATACTACGTCATCTGGTCCAAAATTTTCAGTTATGTTCATAGGTACGCTAATAAAGGGAGTATCATCAATGTACACAGAGATTTTCTTTAGATTTGATGAATATCTCTTACTGCTCTGAAGTACAAACATTCCTAAATCTATTTCTCAAGTTTAGTAGTGTAAATTATTTTAGTATTTTTAACAAGGGCATATATGATAACATCTATCAACTTAGAAATTACAAAAAAGAAAAAAAATAGATGGTGAATTATGTAAAAGCAAGTGACACTCAATTTATAATTAAATTTATAATTAAAATGCCTTTGGTGGGGGAGGCTGTGCGGGGGAGGTGGGCAGAGGATATGTTAGAACTCTGTACTTACTGCTCAGTTTTTCTATGAATATAAAACTGGTTTTAAAAATGAAACCTATTTTAAAATATCTTAAGAATGCTATTGGCATTCAAAGTCAATCCTTAGGTCAGATAATCAGTCACATCTTTTAACTGTTGGATGATCATTATTGTTTATTTATTACCTGGGAGAAGAAACATTGGTTGTATATTTAAATGGTGCTCTCAGATTAATAAGGTAAAATATGTTATACATTTTGATTCATAAAGATGCACTAAATAAGCAGATATCTATAAAGATTGCAAAGTATGTTAAAAGATAAAATCATTTCTTTCAAAATGTTCAACGTCTTCCTAACAATAAGAAGATCTAAGGTTTATAGAGTATTAACTCTGAGGTAAGTAGAATTATTATCCTTATTTTACTACTGAGGAAGTCAAGGCTTAGATAAAGGGTCAGTAAATGAACCACTGAAGGTCACACAAGCACAGACTCTTAAGAGACTGAATTCACATCTACCCTTTGAGACTGCACACTTGAGCACTACATACATGTTTACCCTTAACAAATAAAGTATGCTGGAAAAGTAATCACTGATTAATTTTAAATTAAACTGACCATTATAATTGGCTCATCTTACTGGTAATATTTGCTAATAAGAAAATGTTCTTGGGATAGTCCATTCCAATGAAATTCCTATAAATAATTTCCAAAGTAACAACATTTATGGACAAAAGTTGCCAGCAGCAATGTCCCCCTGCTTCTTTTATTTGCTTTTGTTTTAGGTCACTTTGGACAGCTGATGACGATGAGGCATGAGCTTCTCACCTCCTAGCCAAATCATATTGAAACTTAATCAAAAGGACATGGTCTATGTCCACCAAGAAGCAGCTATTAAAATTCCTGCAATGGTAAACTCAGCTCCACTGAGTTCAATCATTTCAAGGGACTTTATTTCCACTTCAGAACATACACAACCTTGAGCTGAGGAAACCCGTGCTCTGCAAATCAGGATTCTTGTGAAAGTACTTTTTCAGCAAATTGGTGACTATGTGGTAAAATGATTCGAGAAGAAATAAAGAAAGAGTATATTTGTGATGCTGAAATTATTATTTTTTAAAAGGATGAGTTTTTAAATGGGGTTGCAGCATACACTGTGTCTGCACATATTCCATGAAGTGGACAATAGAATCTATTGCACAGATAATTCAAGCAAAAATACCACTTTTCTTTCAATCATACGGATATTTCAACCGATATGCTTTTCTTGCCTTGACATTTGTGGCGTTTGCTGATCTCCACCTCTGCTGTAAGCCCCTTTGCAGTCTTCTATTTGAAGTAATGTAAAAGTGTGCACAAAATTCAAAACTAGTAGAAAGAATATAATGGTGTGGAATGCCCGCTTAGACTAGCCTGCATCTGTTTAAATGCATTTCTACATTTAACCTTACAACGATACGTTTGTGTACCAGTAGACCCAGCAGTGGCTGGTTCTGAATAGAAGGTGGAAACTTGTGGAAGGCACACAGGCTGAGGAAAGCAGCCTCCAGATTTGGGAAGACTATTCCAAGCTCCAGCAGTCCTTGCTTGGGGTGCAGGGAATCTTCACGTACTCCCACACCACGGAACAGAAAGCAGACCAGGAGTGTTAAGGCTGCGCGCAGTGGGAAAGATATAAACAGATGCCATGGGAATTAAGAAAAACAAAAGACCACCTTCCGTCAGATTGACCAGAATGCTTCCTAAATAAGAAAGCGTATTATCAGTTTCACATCAGCTAAATCGAGTGTGGAGACGTGAGAACAAAAAAACAATACCTTGGAGGGGGGAAGCAGAGTGATGTTTACCGTAGGGAGGTACCTGTCTGCCTTGTCCGTCCTTGTGTGAGGACTCGAAAAACAGAACCTGCTCTCCAGGCAGCTTTCACTGCACACTCCCTGAATGGGTGAGCATTGAACACTGTGCAGATTAGTCGCACACCAGGAGGCGGAAAGGAAGTAAGGCCAGAGACACCATCTGAGAGCAGAAGATTCAGCGTCTTCAACGCCAGGTGAAGGACTGTGAACGTTATTCGGTGGGCAAACGGGGCGTTGTTGAAAGTGTCTGCGAAGTAGGGTAAACGGAACCGCGCGACTAGGCTTTAAAAGTGAGCTGATTGCCACAGATAAGATGAACCACGGTGCAGAGAGAAAGCTGAGTCTACGGCAGAATCCCAGTGAAATGAAACGAGTGTTTACAGCAAAGTGAATGTGATCCACATGGAGAAGAGAAAATGAACGCGAGAGATTTGACAGAGAGGTTGGTAAGAAATTAACAGGGATTCAATGCAGAGAATAAAAGAAAGAAGAATGATGTTTAAGAGTGAAAGCTATGGATTTACATTAAACACACACACACACACAGGAGGATGGAGAGATTTGATTTGTAGGCGTTTGATTTGCTCTGAGGTAACCCGTGAGAGCTGGAGGAGGGACAGCTACAGTGAGCCAGGGCCTTTGTGACCCGCATAGCAATGAGGCGCTGTGTTCCACGGCACGATGTGCTCTATTTTAATAAATACTGAGACTGGCCAGCTTCCGTTCTACCCATGGAGTAAAATCCACTCAATATGAGCCGGTGTTTTTGAAACATTTTTCCCTCTCTTTGGCTATCTTTAAGGAGCTCAAGAAGGAGCTCACAGATAAAGCAGAATGTGAATCATACCCATTGATAAACAATTAGGAGGCTTTGGTTGAAAAATGTCCCTCAGGCATGGACTTAATTAATCAATTAGGTTAATTAGAAGCATTTCACCAAAGCCTGGTCAGTTCTAAATTGAAGATATCACTTTGCCATCTGAACAAAATGTTCTGGTTATTTACAAAACAGATGCTTGTTGCTGCATAAATATAGTTTAAATCACTTTCTGACAATATACCAGTTGTTTAAGGAATAGCTTTTGCCAAAATAAGGGAATTCAATTTAGTCCTTAATCTTTCCTCTCTCAAGACAGTGCCTAGGAATCCATCCATCCACTTATTTATTCACTCCTAAATACATACATTAAAAATAGTCATCGAGTGCTTTCTGTCAATTTCAACTCCCATGTTTTTAAAGTTTTGGAGGAAATTCTATAAGAACACCGATTTATACCGTAATAAATTTATGATCTCTAGCTTTAAATCTATGTTAAATGTTACTCAGCAATATTTTATAATAAAGCAGCAAACACGTAGATTCTTAATTATGGAAAGAAATTAACAAAGTTTAGAGTTTAAACGTCTCAGATTTTTAGGTTACGTTACCTAATCTTTTGACACTCCCCTTTTATAGAGGCAATAATGAATTGATGGCTTCCCACAAATATATTAGTGATACCTACTAAAGAATCATTTCATAAACACAGCATTTAAAACTGACATTTTGAATTAATGCCAAATGAAGTAAATACATTTCCTTGAATTATTTTCATCCATTTCAAATATTTGTTCATTTTTATTTGCAGTGTTTAAAATACATCTATGTATGACTGTTACCTTACAAAAAAGTGGTCTTAGAAATATTAATAGTTGCATCTGCAGTGGAGCCGGGGGCTGAGCTGAGTGTTGGAAGGCGGGGAATTGAGGGTGAAAGAAGGCATTTTGAAATTACTTATGTAAAAAGAGAATTGGCAAAGTTCTTTGCTCCTTGACCAATCAACCCGCACATAAGTATGTCTTTATCTTCTGCGGTGGAGCAAACACTGTGAACATACTCGGAGTTCCATACTTGATTGAAGACCTCAAAGTATGGTGAGCTGGGCTGACCGGCCAGCAGATGGTGCCGGGCTGGAGCCAGTGTCCAGGGAGTGACTGACTGACCAAGGAATAACACAAGGGAATAAATTAGGCCGAGCCCTAAGTAATGAATAGGAATTGCTAAACGAGGAAGGGAGAGGTCCAGATGGGAGGGATAACCTGTGAACACATACCAGCCTTCAGGAACAGCATGTTCTGAGACACTGGGGAATGAAATGAATGTTGGGGCAGTGAGGTCAGAGGACTGGGCAGGCAGCAGACGATGAAAACCCAGGTGGAAGATGATGAGGAATTTAGGCTTTACTGAGTAGATGATGGAAAGCAAATAGGAATTTTAGGGACGCGATTAACTTTCTTGCTTTCTGCTCTAGGGAAATAACTGGGGAACAAAGTGGAGGAAACATTAGAAAGTGACCAGACGAGAGGCAGGGAGTAGTTTCTTGCAAGGGCCCAGGCAACATTTGATGAGGATCTAACATGAGGTAGTGACAGTCAGACAGAGCAGTGGCTCTTTTCTGAGAGAGGTCTGACACAGAATAGTCTGGAATTTGGCAACTGGATGGACGTGTAAGCCAATGAGAGGAAACAGAACAGAGTAGAAGGGAATAGAACAAAATGGAACAGAGTGACTTGGGATGGAAAGCCATGCTGTGGGAAGGTGATAACACTGCTAACTGATTTCATTAAAACAGGAAGTAAAATCAATGCAGATCGTAATAAAAAACCTCAATTTTTTAAAACCATATTAAGGTGTCTATGGGAAATCCAGCAGCTGTATCAATATAGAAGTGAATCTCAAAGAAGAGATTAAGCACAGAGATATAAATGTGGAAGTAATCAGTGTAGAGATAATTAATGTCATAAAAGCAGATAAAATTATACTGGAAAGTGAGAAGAGAAAAGCTGGAAGGAACATCGAGGACCTTCAACACTAAGGGAACAGGCAAAGGACCTTTAAGAGTCAAATATAATACAATTTAGCACAAAGTTAATTGGGTAGCATTTTTCTTCAGCATACCAGGATATCCAGGACAAAATGATCATATTAATAACAAACAACATTAATAATTGCTACCAGAAATGCATAAAAGCAACCCAACATCACATGTGGTGGTAATGAAGAATTAGGACTTTAATTAATGTAATCATATGGCGTTTAGCCAGGGCGTCCAGGAATGCCTGAATCTTGCTCCAGTCTGAAGTCACCTCTTTCCATAAGGCCTTGAAATCATATTTATGTGCGAAGAACAATGCAAAGTGCCTAATGGATCCAAAGACACAGATCATTGTTAGCTGGGCTTAGGCTGGCAGCTTCTATTGAAAAAAAAACTTGAATAAGATGGGCTGGCCATAGGCTTTTATCCTAAATTCTTTAGGTCTAAATTATTTTTAACTAAAAAAGAGCAATTCAAGCATGCACAGGCTTCACACCAAGAAGTCTGATGTTCTAACTAAAAGGAGCGCATTTGAGCCCAATGATGGTAAGTACCATCTGGCCTGAGTCACGGCAAAACCAGAAGCCCTACACACCCTGCTGCCACACTGGATAAAAACATCAGGTGGCTGGGCTTTTGTCCTGGCACTGCGGGGACAAGAGAAAGTTTCAGCTATGTAAAGGCGTTTTAACGCAAATGTAATCCAGTCTGTGTCCTCAAACCTGGGCAACATTAACGAGAGCTGCTCTTCTCTGGGGGTGAGGTGATGGGGAGAAAAGTCTTGCCTACCCTACAGTTATATATTGCCCACCGTTTCAGTGCATTTTCTTCTTTTTGATACAGTTTTTATGATATATATTATTATATTCATGTTGCAGATAAGAAAGTAAAGTTCAAACACACTATTACCTAAACTTAAAAGAAAACTAAATTAACAAAGCTAGGACTCAGACCTGGTTCTGACTCTACGTGCTGTCTGTTTCCCACTGTATTACCCTACCCTAGGTGGAAATGATGGAATATATCAGAAAACATCCATATTTTAAGCCCCCTGAGTCCTCCTATAGTGTAACAGTAGATGTCCATGTATCCTCTAAAAGTGTTTTCAAAAAGTTAACTTAACTTGGTACCTGAACATTTGCTATGACTGGGGAAAGTGACTCTCTATTTCTGGCATATAATTTATAGCACCAGCTTAAAAAATAATTTCACACCTTTCAACTTGATGTGTATTTTGCAACTGAAATGGAATCTGTGCAATAGGATAAAACTTTGAATAATTTTAGAAGTTGTGTTTAAATATTGTGTAAAGAATTGTGCCTGCAAATTACCTATATTTAAATCTACTCATGTAAGAATGCCTATTATACAAATTTAAATATAAAATGAGGATGATTAACAGGGTACTTAGACCTTGGAGTGACCATCTAGATCCTTTTCTGCTAGATTGCATGAAATTAAGGCTACCCTGTGATTTTAGGCTTCATGGGCTCATCATATTATAGGACTTGGGCCTTTCTCCTTGTCTCAAAGATGAGTGCTCAAGTATTTCAAGGTTATCATTTCCATTATATAAGCAGATTTTTCTCCTCCTGTATTCTGACTGAATGTGAAATTCCTGCCCTTCTGCATGTGTCTCTGTTGTAACTAGAAACTTATTTAGGAACATCATTTGAATGCCCTTTAGGCCATATGGACAGTCCATCAATTACAGAAATACAGCTCAGCTTTAACTGTTCAGAGCTTTAAAAGCCATAGATTGATATTCAAAGTAATTAGCTTGAAACACTTGGTTGATAGCTTTTTTATTCTGGTTCTATATGACATAAATCCCTTAAAAATGTGTCTAATAGAGTCATATTTATTAAAAAGTCACAACCCATATAATTTGAAGGTTTTTTTAAAAGTCTTTACTCTAGACCAAGAAAAATACGTTTTAAGTATCTCATGGTTCCCAATGAGATCATTAGAATACCAGATCAGCTCATTGGTTAAGAAAGCACTGCTCCTTCTTGATAAAGTATTGACAACATCATTTGCAAGTTATTCAAAGGTCTTAAAAATGCTCATGTATTTTGACTTTTCCAATCACTTGTTATTAAAAAAAAATTGGGGGAATAAGGAAGTGAAGTGAATCTGAATTTTATATTTCATTTTACCCTGCATTCAAGCAATTGTTGGAGAAATAGTGATGAAGAATTTCTCGGTTGCATCTGGCTAGATTTATTTACCACCTGATGCTACTTGGGAAAAAGGAATCAGGTTTTTAGAAAAAGTAGAATTGGGATATATGCATTAAAGTTGTTAACAGAAATTTCATACAGTTTAGTTATGTGCCATCTTTTTTGAGTCCTATGTTTTATTTATATAAATTTATTTTGCTGTTAAGCTGCTTTAATCAAAGTTCTGGACAGAATTTCCTGCAAGAGTCTCTTATAATTCCTGTTTATAAAGTGGCCAAATTGTGAAGATCTATTATCATTGTGTCAAACTAATCCACTTATCAAAAAGCAGTAGCATCATTATTCTACTCCCACTTATACCTAAGAAGTCTCAACTACCGTAGTCCTTGACATTCCATTAGAGGAACAGAAGAAAACGCCACATAAAGAATCCAATGTAATGTAGTTGACATAATAGAGACCTGGGTTCAAGGTTCAGCTCTGCTTTGAGCTCAGTGAGTCAATTAAGTGTCAGCCTCAGGGATAAGCAGCTCATACAGCTTCAAGATGTGGTCTTTGGTCCCTTTTCAGGAACCATTCATTTTTCTCATTTTATAGGTAGGAAAATTAAGATCCAGCAGAAATCCAACTCAACCTGATTCAACTCATTCACTATTAAACTGTTACATTGCCGATGAGAGGGCTTTGCCAGCCTGTGAGGTGGAGCTCAAATATCCTAGAAACCAATCAGTATGTTGTCCGAGCATTGTTAACTGATACTGATTCAGGCTTAGAAGAGGAGGAAAGGAAGCCTGGAACAAAGTCACCAGAGTCTGAGAAATGAGAGGAACAGGATTTTGTAAATTACATTTAAATTCCTGCTGTGCCTGTGGCTTTGACTGCTACTAGAAAAAAATGATGGGGAGGGGCACAAAAATATCTGTCTTTAAGTAAAACCGTATTCTTGGTATTAACACACCAAAAAAAAAAAAAAAAAAAACCCACACTCTAGAAGCTAAAGATTTGGTAAAACAGTATCAGAGTAAACACATATTCTTAAAACCTACGGAAATCTATTGAAATGCACAAATACCAGGAGCTAAACTTTTAGCTATACTAAAACTGAGAAGTGGCTACAATCCCAAACTACAAATTGTGAAACAATATTTATCAAACAGAGTGAAATTGGGTCAAAAGACAAAATAGAAAGTTGATACAGCAGCAAGTTGCTTCCATATCTCATCTTAATTTTTCTGCAGCATAAATAATCAACTCAGAAAATTGTCAGCTGAAACAGAGAAGAAAAGAAAGGGTAAATAGCAACCAGCTCTGAACTGCTTGCAATAAAACTACTACTACTGCTACTATTACTACTACTATTAATACTATAACACACAAGCACACACAAATACACGTATCTCATACCCTAGGTCAAAGCCCCCAGTCCAGCACAAGTTATAGGCCTAGATTAGACCACTATTCCAAGAAAAGCAATATAAAGAAACTATGCAACTTGAAATTAATTCACATAGTATGTTGTTTATTAGTTTCATTAGCCTTTTCAACAACACCATGTCGAAGGATTGCTGTCTGAGTTCTTGACACATCCCAGAGTGATGCTGCTGATCACTTTGAAAGGATCCCTGCTCTTTCCAAAACTTACCACCCCTCTCCTTTGCAGCCTCAGCCAAATACAACCCCTATCACTGTTTCTCATGATCTTTGCTCTCCCTCCTCCTCCAGGAGACTAAGCTGAATCCCTGGAATATTCTAGAAAAAAAAAAAAACAGAAAAATACCTTTGTGACCCGAGACACATGCAATGAAATACAAATCAACAATAAAAACAATAAACTGTTGATAACATGCTACAAATTGGACAAATCTCAAAATAATTATTCCAAAAGACATATATAAAAGAAATTAGGGAAAAAAGCATATACTATATAGGGAAGGGAGAGGTCATGGGGAAGGTCATGTGCAAGAAACTACTGGAGCAAGAGGAAATTTGGGGGGCTATGGAAATGTGCATTATTTTGATTGTAGTGACGGTCTCGTAGATGTGTGCATATGTCAAAATTTGTTAAATGTGTGCAGTTTAGCATATGTCAGTTTTACCTCCATAAAACTGTTTAAAATAAAACTGAACACAAGCAATAGTAATTGACTCAAAAAAAGAAGAAATAACATTTATGCAATACACTGTACAAACATTTTATTTTTCTGAATTGACCCTTAATGTAGAAAAAGGAAAAGAATGTTTCAGAGTGCATTTTGGACCTCATAATTTATACAAGATAATTCTTCCTGCTCTTCTTTTCTTCCATGTGATTCCAAATTTATGTTTTTACAATATAATATATCCTTCACATATAGGCATGTTAAACAACATTCAGTGACTAACCTGGTAAATAGCTTTATATTAAAAATCATGAAACAGAGGAGTAACATCAGCAAGATGGCAGAATAGGAGGTCCCAGGCTCATCCCACCACCTAGAAAGTACAACTAACAACTATTTGTAGACAAGAATACCTTGGTGAAACTCCAAAACTTGGAAATAAGCCTGAGACACCCACATAGACCACAGAACCGAACAAAAACTGCATAAGAAGGGTAACAGAACCATCTCACTCTGACTGTGTTGTCCCTCTACCCTCCTAAGTTAACACAGTGCCACGCAGGAAAGATTCTCCTGAGTTCACGGTTTCTACCATGAGGAAAGAGAGCCTGAGGCAGACATCCCACTTCCCTGGTGCTCCAAGATGCCTCCCAGGAAGCCCATTCTGGTCTTGCATACAGGGCACACAGAAGGTATGGCATGGATAGGCAGCCTGGTGTCAGACAGATTTTACACAGAGGGTGTTGCTCAGAGTGTCAGTGCCTGTATCTTGGTCGTAGCTCTGTGTGTGCCAGCAAAGGTGTCTGATCAGAGAGGTACCTGCAGTACAGCCCACCCATAAAACTGAGCTGATCACTCCCAGAAGCACAGTAGAAAGATCAAGATGGCTTAAGGCCCTAGAAGGCCATCCTCCATGCTCAGCCTCAGACCCAAACCTCCACCTAAGGGAGTGAGATGCCCACTGTGGTACATTTTGGGCTGTGGTTCACCTCAGCCTTAGAGCCCACCCCAAGATTCTGCCCAGTAGGAAGACAAATGTCAACTGTGCATTTCTACCAAGCATAGCAGCTGGTTCTGGCCATCCTGAGCAGTAACTGCCTGACCTTGGGACCCAACTGGTAGCTCTGCCCAGCATTATAATCAACAGTGAAAACTTGAAAGCTTCTCCTCTAGGAATTGGACCAAGACAAGGATGTCCACTCTCACTACTTCTATACAATGTGATACTGGCAGTCCTTACTGGAGCAATTAAGCAAGATAAAAAAATGAAAGCCATTCAAATAGAAAAAGAAGTAGTAAAATTGTTGCCGTTTGCTGGTGACATAATCATATATACACAAAACCCTAAAGACTCCACCAAAAAACCGTTAGAAATGATAAACAAACACAATAAAGTTGCAGGATACAAAATCAACACATAAAAATTAGTAGCATTACTATTATATATACTAAAGACGAACTATCAAAAAAAAAAACAAAAAAAGTCAAGAAAACAATCCCATTTACAATAGTTACCAAAAAAAACCAAAAACCAAAAACCAAAAAACCGACCTTAGGAATAAATTTAACCAAGGAGGTGAAAGATCTGTCTACCGAAAACTAAACCAGTGGAAAACTGCATGGAGTTTCCTCCAAAAACTAAAAATAGAATTGTCACAGGATCCAGCAATCTCACTTCTGGCTGTGTAGCCTATGGACTTGAAATTAGTATATTGAAGAGATGTCTTCATTGTGGCATTATTCACAATAGCCAAGTTATAGAATCAACGTAAGTGTCCAGCAGTGGATGAATGGGTAGAGAAAATGTAGTATAAATACACAATGGAAAATTGTTCAGCTTTTAAAAAGTAGGAAATTTCAATTATTTGAGACAACATGGATGAACTGAAGGACATAATGTAGAGTGAACTAAGCCAGGCACAGACAGCCAAATACTCTGTGATCTCACTCATTTGTGGAATCTAAAACAGTTGAACTCATGCAGTATGGAGTCGAATGGTGGTTATCAGAGGCTAGGGTTGGGGAGAATAAAGAGATGTTGACAAAGGGTACAAAGCTGTAGTTAGACAGGAGGGATAAATAATAAGTATTTAAGGTGATGATATGTTAATTGGCTTGATTCCATCGTTCCACACAGTATGCATATATCATAACATCACTATGTACCCCATAATTATATACAATTATAATCTATCAAAAATAAACAAACAAATAATCCTGAAACATTTACACTTTAACTTTTAAGCCTAAAATCATTTGGGAAATAGGTTCTATATTAGCTCTATCTTTTTCTTTTTTTTTTTTTTTGAGACAGAGTCTCACTCTGTTGCCCGGGCTAGAGTGAGTGCCGTGGCGTCAGCTTAGCTCACAGCAACCTCAAACTCCTGGGCTCAAGCGATCCTCCTGCCTCAGCCTCCCAAGTAGCTGGGACT